>JAINUG010000141.1:2437500-2642500 GCA_029706075.1 Aldrovandia affinis
AAACGGGAACTGGAAAGTTTCCGGTTATGGTTTGATAGTTTTGTTGTGTTTAAAGTTTATGGGTTTTGTGTCCCGAACCCGTGAGGGCGACGGACAGATTTAATTTTGTTTATTTGTTTAAAACAAACCGGTCTAGTTCTCTGCCCGTGTCGGGATCAGAGAACATTTAGAAAGAAATAATAAAGAATCCGGTCCGTAGACCGAAAACTCCACCCGTTTCCAGACTGCTCTATTTCGTCCAGGGATTGTCATGTGGCGTGTGACACCTTGGCTTGTATTTTTTTGTAAAATTATTATTATTGATTTTTTTTACCCCGTTTTTCTCCCAATTTGATAGCCAATTACTCCCGCTGTGCTTTGTTCAATCCCCTCCCTCGTAGTTCGCCGCCGTAGTCCTGTGACCGGCAGTGACAATGACGAAGCGCTGCCTCCTTCCAGACAGCACTCGTCGTACTGTCGACTGTAATTCCGGCACCCCAGAACCACTCCTGTGGGCAGCGAACTGCATCGGCTTCCCTCCCCCCTCCCTGGCTTGTATTTGTTTCCTCATATTATACAAGCTATGAGTCAATAAAGATGACATCCTTTGCCGAGCTCTTCAGATGAAAGAAACGCCCCAGGCAGAATTTAATTAAGCGAGTGATGTATTCACTTTATTTATTATAGATATTGCACCACATTTTAAATGATGCAAAATTTTAGCATGCATCAGTCATTACATTTGCGTATGTTTTATGTTGATTTGTGTCAAGCAGTATGAGAGGATAGCGAGGCTATGTGCCTTATATTATTTTGAATACCTGTTTAAAGTGTATAAAGGGAAATGGACAAATACAAATTCTGTGGCATACGCATCATCTTATTTTAAAGTGTCCGGCTTGCAGGATAAGACAGACAGGTGACCAGCAGGGTAGTGGACTCAGGTCAGATCATTGCTGTGGTGGCAGATCACAAACTCTGGTCTCCGTCACAAGCCCAGCTGCAAAACTGGGCATGATGAAGAAAAACAGTCATGGTGTACAGCTGTTGACACACACGTACCCCTTTAATAACCAGGTAAAAATGTCCAGGGCCGATTTGAGCCAATTTTAATGCGATTCACAGTCCCCCAAATCAAAAAAAAAAATCACTGAATTGATAATGGTTCATTTCAATGTAAATAATCATTTTTATCTGTGTAAACTTTTTACAATGAAAAAATATATATTCCACCACACACACACACACACACACACACACACAGCAGAAGCGGAAAAATTGCTATGTGACCACTGTAAAGGCCTTCTGCATGTGGGGGCAGGGGGGTCTGAAAGCAGGGATCAAAAGTGACTTTCCTCGGAGGGGGGGATACTCTTGGTTCTCTGTGGAAATAACTCCGTAAATCAAGCATTCATATTAAATCTCCAGATTTATCATCACGTTGTATAAAGAGCAGTGGAGAAAATAAATATGTATTGTAACGTTAAAGGACGACTGTTCTGGTGATGCAGTTGCTCTAATGCTCCGGTTCGTTTTCCTGCAGAACCGAGGAATTGTGAATAAGCATGGATGTGTGTGTTCCCACACCGCACGCTTTGGAAGTAGTTACTTACAGGGCCGTGCCACATTTGCTTCATTGCCTGTTCAATGGTTGTGTGAGGTGTTGGACCATTCAGTGCTGTCTACATCCATCCGTATTAGCTGTTCATCATGGTGGTGTTGTTAACCGATGGCAACATGGGTGGCTGTTATAACAGTTATTATTTAGCATTGTGGTTTTGTTTAATCTCAGGACGAGCTTTGGGCTCTCGTACTTGCCCCGCCTTTGTGGTGTGTGGCGCGAGTGCGGATCTTCTGAAGACGAGGACCAGCTGTGAGCGAGGAGCGCAGAACCGCAAGAGCTTTTTTTTATTAACCCCCCCGCCCCGCAGTGAGAGTTCCTTGGTCTTGTCTCAATCTTAAGAGTGGGAATTATCACGGGGCAGTATGTCGAATGCAAAATCAAGGGCTTTAACAAATCCTCCGTAGACAGTTTTCAAGTGCCTAATTCACAAGATTAATTCTTATAATCTTACAAATAAATGTGACATTAATGTCTTACCATTTTTATTTCTAAGTAAGTTTTAAGTAATTAATTAATTAAATTCATTGTTTAATTCACAACAGGTTCAATTTCTGTATACGGAGCCATAACAGCCATAGAAAAAAATACAAACAAGAGTTTCTTAAAATGCGTACTCTGAACATAAAATCAGTCGCCTTCAAAGTCTTTGTGCAAAGAAATCCAAGCGTTTCAAGGTTTTCAAGGGCCTGTGGGAGCCCTGCCCGATGAAAGACACGGATTCCAGAAGCTTCTTTCATCCATGGGTTGCTTTGGATGCTTGGGATGACACAAACCCTGTGCAAAGCCTCGGGAGGGCCTGCACGGCCACATCCTGTTCAGCGCCTCTCGCTGGCGCATGCGTGGCTTAAGAACAGCCGTCCCTTTGATGCCACTCTCTTGGTGGCAGCGTGACACAGTAGCGTTAATAATATTCACTCCCAATGCAGAACCAGCCGCCTTTGAGTTGAGATCGCAAAGCTGCATTCTTTGTTAAAGTAAAATAAATTCACACTGTCCTCATATAAAATGGAAGCACGTCCACCTGTTGGAGGGACCATGCGGAAGTCGTTAATAAGAAAGGTTTCCCCGAAGTAGCAAGACAAGGATATAGAAAATGGCGGCGCCCGGACAGACGTGCGATTCGTCCGGTAGGCAGAGTGGCGCACCGTTTCGCACGAAACACAGATGCAGCGACTTTAAAGATTCAACACAGTGTTCACGTTAGTCCAGTTAGTCCTGTATGTTCTGTTCGTGTAACTTTATGTAATCGCCTGACGCAACGAGCGAGATTCAACAGAAAATTTGGCAACACGGCTCCAACCAAAACAAGACCCACCTTCCCCAAAGCGGCCTGCACAACAGCGGATTTACCTGACCAAGCTGCCCAGGTGAGGAAAAACCCGAAGCGGTGTCGTCATTTCGAGGAAGCGCGGCAAACGCGCGGGTGCCTTGTGGAGATTAAAAAAGAACCCAATCCGCCCAGCTATTCCATCGGTTATGTTGGCAAATATCCGATCTTTAACCTGCAATCTGGACGATCTGAGAATGCGCACGGAAAGCACAGAGGGGAAAAGTTGCTGCGCGTTCATTTTATGCGAATCATTCTTGAACGAGAATGTAGCAGATTCAGCCATTCAGATTCAGGGGCTGACTTTATTTAGGCTGGACAGAGATCTAGAGCGAGTGGGGAAGAAATCAGGCGGTGGGCTGTGCATTTTTATTCGAGATGCTTGGTCTACTAACAGCTCTGTTGTGGCAACTCACTGTTCACAGCAGTTGGAGTGCATGGTGGTTAAATGCAGACCCTTCTACCTTCCTAGGGAGATGTCCACTGTTACATTGGTAGCAGTGTATATTCCCCCGGAGGCTGACAAGAAGGAGGCCCTGAGCCAGCTCCACTCCATTGTTAGTGAGCAGCAGACTGCCCACCCTGATGGCTTCCTCCTTGTTGGTGGGGACTTCAACCATGCCAATTTGAAGTCGGTTGCACCCTGTTTCTACCAGCATGTGGGCTTTGCAACACGGAATGACAGCAAGCTGGACCTGGTGTACAGCAACATCCGGGGAGCCTATAGGGCCTACTGCCGACCTCCCATCGGCACCTCCGACCACAAGACTGTCATGATGCTCCCAGTCTACAGACCACGGCTGGTGCGCTCCAAGCCAGCTACTAAGACCATCAGAACCTGGCCAGAGGGAGCCACCTCAGCCCTGCAGGACTGCCTAGAGACCACAGACTGGAACATGTTCAGAGAGGCAGCCACCCAGGACCAGCACACGTGTGTAGAGGAATACTCAGCCTCTGTGACTGGTTACATCGAAAAGATCATCGAGGACGTCACCGTGGAAGACCATCACCACACGCGCTAACCAGAAGCCGTGGATGACAGCGGAGGTGCGGACCCGCCTGAAAGAACGGAACGCAGCCTTCAGATCTGGGGATGAGCTGTCATTCAAGGCGGCAAGGGCTGAGCTCTCTCCGTGCCATCAGGAGGGCAAAATGCCAGTACGCACAGAAGATCAAAACCCACTTCTGTGACACCAACGACACCAGACGCATGTGGCAGGGCATTCAAGCTCTGACGGATTACAAGCCCAACCCACTGGCCATCCACAGTGACGCCGACCTCCCTGATACACTGAACAACTTCTTTGGACGGTTTGAGGCCTCAAACCACACACCAGCACACAAAACCATCCCCCGCCGGAGCAGCCGCTCCAACTGGACCCTGCTGACGTGAGGAAAACCCTATCCAGGGTCAACCCGCGGAGAGCCTCAGGTCCGGATAACATCCCGGGGCGTGTGCTTAGAGACTGCGCCGACCAGCTGGCGGAAGTCCTCACAGACATTTTCAACCTCTCCCTAAGCCAGGCGGTCATCCCATCAGGCTTCAAAAAGACCACTATCATCCCTGTGCCGAAGACGGCGTCTGTGAACCGCCTCAACGACTACCGCCCCGTGGCACTGACCCCCATCATGATGAAGTGCTTCGAGAGGCTGGTCATGAAGCACATCAAAGAGGCCCTCCCTGCTTCACTAGACCCTCTTCAATTTGCATATCGCCCCAACCGCTCCACTGAAGATGCCATCACCTACGCCCTACATGCCGCCCTGACCCACCTGGACAGACCCGGTACCTACGCCAGAATGCTGTTCATAGACTTCAGCTCAGCTTTCAATACAATCATCCCCCAGCAGCTGATAGGGAAGCTCCTCCAGCTGGGCCTCGACACCGCCCTCTGCAACTGGATACTGGACTTCCTGACAGAGAGGCCGCAGGCAGTACGTATCGGCAGCAGAACATCAAGCAGCATCACACTGAGCACAGGTGCCCCGCAGGGCTGTGTGTGCTCTCCCGCTGCTGTTCACGCTGCTCACTCACGACTGCTCCGCCAAGTTTGGATCCAACCACATCATCAAGTATGCAGATGACACAACAGTAGTTGGCCTCATCAGCAACAATGATGAGGAGGCGTACAGAGAGGAGGTGAAGCAGCTGGCAACCTGGTGCAACGACAACAACCTGGCTCTCAACGTCGACAAGACCAAGGAGCTGGTGGTGGACTTCAGAAGAGCACCAGCTGACCACCCCCCACTGCTCATCAACAACACCGCGGTGGAGAGAGTCGAGAGCACCAAGTTCCTCGGCGTGCACATCTCGAACAACCTCAGCTGGTCTCTCAACACGAAGACCATAGCCAAGAAGGCACGGCAACGCCTCTACTTCCTGCGCAGGCTGAGAGACGCCAGAATGCCACGGCCCATCCTCACAACGTTCTACAGAGGGGCTGTGGAGAGCATTCTCACCAGCACCATCACAGTGTGGGGAGGGAACTGCACGGAGGCTGAACGAGACTCCCTGCAGCGCACAGTGAGTACAGCCGAGAAGATCACAGGTGCCCCTCTCCACTCCATCCGGGACATCTACACGAAGCGCTGCAGAAGTAGAGCCAATGGCATCATAAAAGACACCACCCACCCAGCGCACGGACTGTTCGAGAGGTTACGGTCGGGCAGGCGGTACCGCAGCCTCGCGACAAAGAAACAGACCACCAGATTCCACGACAGCTACTTTCCCCAAGCTGTCAGACTACTGAACGGACATTAAACTGGAACATAAACACTGCCTCCAGCCCTGCGCCATGGGCTGAACTGCACTATAATACTACAATGTACCTCAATTCGTCGTAAATGTTGCACTGTTCGTAAGTAAATGTTGCACTGTCTAACTGGTGTGGAATTGTTGCACTGTTGAGAACAGTCACGCTGCTACTAGTGCCGTTTCTGTTCTTTGCACTACAAAACAATACATGCCTGCACCTTATTGTTACCTAAATGTGTTTCTGTTGCACTTTATAATGTTACTGCACTTTATAAAATGTACCTCAATGTGACCTAAATGTTGTGTCGTAAATGTTGCACTGTCTTAACTGTTGTGTAATTGTTGTATTAATGTTGCACTGTTGTAAATCGAAGCGCAATCTCGTTCTTCCACATACTTGTATGTGGCGGAATGACAATAAAATCAACTCAACTCAACTCAAGGGGAAGGGGAAAAAAAATGTCTCCCAATTTAGTAGCCAATTACACCCTCTCTTTTTTTAATGTCAATCCCCCCTCTCATATTGTGAGTTTGCCGGCCGTGACCAAGCGATATACCACCTCCTCCGAGTCAGCCACTCCTATACGCAGCGAACCCATATCGGCTTCCCTCACCCCTTCCTGGGGCGGACAGCCAATCGCCGCCCCACAGTGGCACTCCTGGCCAGAGCTGAAACTGGCGTGGCCGGTGGAATCGAACCCTGGTCGCTGGGAAGGGAAATATTTATCTCGTTTTGCACAAGTTCTTTAGGAAGACTGGTGGCAAACACTGAATACAAGAGATTCATCTGAACATCTGCTCAATTAGAAAAAAAGCCTAACAGATAAGAGTTCTGGGATATCGTGATTAGCATAATTTCTAATTTAATGGCTTGAAATCAGGCCTATCTGCCTGTTCATTTGTATTATGCGACATTTCAATAAATGTTTAATATTTGTATTTGCCATAAATAAAATATGAACATGTGTGTGAATGTTCTTTACCACATCGCCGTTCAGTTGACGGCTATGTCTGTGGACCTTCCTGTGGAGGGAGAATGAGAAATGAAAACCAGCGATTCGGCTTCTTCCCACACTGCTTTATTTACATCATTCCTCGCGTCACAGTCATATTTTCATCCTTTAATTAGCTTTTATTTATTTATCCCAATGGCAGTTGAGCTCCTGTGCAGCCCTCTGTCCGGTTGTCCATCTCAGGTTCACTCACTCACGCGTAGCACGTCGTCAGCGTGGTCTTGTTTGCTCAAGATCCCCTCTCAAATTTCCCTTTAAGGAACTTTCAACAGCTTTCGTCACACACATCATATCAAACGAAAAGAAGTTAAGTAAAGTGAAACCACACCGATGTCTATAGTCACACTGCTGGCTTAGCCACTATTTTCTTTGTGAACAGATGTGTAAAAACACAAAACAAAGTAAAAATCATTAAAAATGTGCACTCCGTACTGCACACCGCGTTACGCTTCGAAAAGCATGGGCATAGATGCACGAGGTCGTGATAAACAAACCTGCAAGCTAACGCAGCATTCCGCTCTCACATCAAACGACTCACTTCCCTCTCTCCCACACGATTCGGAGACGCACAAAGAGCATTTGCTGAGAAAGTCAAACAGAATATGCAAAACAGAAATGAAAGAATGTGTGTGTGTCTGTATATATATATATATAGGTATATACATACACAGATACAGAGAGGGAGAGAGTGCAAGAGCGTGACACACGTGTATATATACATTATACACATATAAATGGGCTTAGCTACTGGTGGAAATTTCAAATGCATAGCACTTTGCAAACCATGTAATGTAAATAAATACAATATAAGGGACTCTTGTCGAACAGGCCTCCTGAGTAAATAAATAATCTCCTTCATTCATTACTGTGATAAAGGTGAGGGGGCGGGGCATGATAGTCCAGCAGCTTCTATTGCTGTGGTGGGGGGTGAAGGAAAAGAAGTGGGCGGGGTTCAAATTAGTATAGGAAACAAACCGTATGTATATATATATATATATATCTATATATAAACACGCAGAGCTTTAACTGTGTGAATCACCATATATTAAATATAAAAAAGGTGTATGCACCGCTGCAGTGAGACCACATGGAGTGAACGGGTTTTGTTTTTTTGTTATTTAGATTTTGATCGGGGGTTAAACAGGAAGGCTTCAGGCTTCATAGGGGTCTGTGATTCACTTCAGGGGTGGACACGGAGGGGGGAAAACGATCGGTTTATGGATTTCTGACAGCGTTTCTACTCTCAATGATTCAAAATTTGAAACTTGTCCAGTAATTTACCTGATCTGAAAAAAAAATTCTGACAGGCTGCGTCTGTATCCTCATCTAAAACCTGTCAGCGTAGACGTACGTACAAGTGAATCAGCGTCAGTGTATGCAGCGAACAGATCCTAGGCATACGTTTGAAACTAAATCCATACATGCACTGGTCCCCCAAGACTTGGGCTGTGCACCCCTGATGTAGTCATAATCACGTCCCTCTGGAGGGACTGCTAATAAGCCTCAAAGCGAAAGCGCACACAGTCCGGAAAACGGCCGTTAAACGTGTTCCTCTCGGGTCAATTTGAAGAAAACGTTTGGAGAAAGCATTCGCGATGCCTATCCGTTACACGCAACGCGTTTTCACTCCCAGCACCGAAATGCAGACCATGTCGAGAGGTGAAACTTCTCTTCACTTGGAGCCTTTGGCGGGAGACAAAAACCTTTCCAGATGTGGCCTCAGCCAAAGCCAAAAAAACCATAAAAGATATTCACCATTTTAGGAGCAACTGTCTTTTTTCTCTCGTTCTTTTTCACCCGATTGATTTGGGATTGACTACCGTACTTTGAGATTGTTTGAGCCCCGTCAAGTCTCGATGGCCCCTGGTCGCTCTCCGATGCTGTCGCATGCATGGGATGACCTGGCCTCTTGCCACGCCCTGTCGAGTGTGACTAAGTCATGTACAAAAGTCGCTCTGGGGGGAGCGTCTGCTAAATGTAAAATGTAAAATGTAAAAATTAAACTGAGGTAAAAACAAATTAATTGTTCTTGCTTTTTGTTCTTTGTTTCTTGTCTTAACCCTCACACTCCAAATGATCTCACAGTATTTTTTGGGGATAAAAAATTATAACAAAAACACACATAACATTTTGTAACATGTCGGTATTTTTTGACTATTATATAACAATACAAGTACAAAGGACTGATAAACAGCAAGTCAGGATAAAACACCACATAAAACAAGCTGCAATTTTTGTTTCGTTTTTCGTTTTTTTAAATCTATTTCAGCTAGCACCAACTGTAAACAAATAAACAATTTTTCAATACAGAAGTCTTCGCAAGGCACTTTTTGTCCTTTTTTTTGTTGTTGTTTTTGTCCGTTGTTTTTCTCCCATCTGTTTTACTCCCTCGACGGTTTCTGCCCGCGTGTCAGGTCTTCGTCCAAGCGAGCATGTGAAACTCTTATTTACAGCCGCGGACTCCGAAGTTACCCGACCAAAGTGCTCTGCCAGTCTCACTGGAGATGGCGTATCCTTGAACAATGTCCCCATAGTCCATCTGTTCTTCCCAATTCGTAAAAAATATCGGTTCTTTTATATCCATTTGAGCATCGTTCCATTACACCGGAGAACGATGTATAACCGCTACCTCTCGCCGCGCGCTCTTCCTCCCGCCACAACCGGGTTGCTCGACTTTCCGTGGGTCCTTGCGCGCCGTGCCAGAGACGGTCAACGCCGTCTCCTTTTCTACCGCCGCCTGCAGGTGACGTCAAAGCAGGTGATCATCATCAGGTGGGCTTTGCAGAAGTTGACCCGGCTCTCCAATCGCTCAGTGACAAATTCGAGAGCCTCCAGGTATTCCAGGGAGTCCACCTCGAACGTCTGCTGTAGGTCAACTGGGGGGGGGGGGGAAGCAAAAATAATAATTGGCATCAAACTAAAGTCTGTCTTGTTCTGAGTGCCGAGGCCTAGAACACAGAGCAGACCAAACTACCTCCAAGCAGATGTAACCATTGTTGTGTATGTATTTGTGTACACACGTTGTGTATGCATTAAGCACTTATTAGTGCACAGTAGTGTGCTTGTAGTAAGGGGTTGTAGATGGATTGTATGTTAAATGCACGTTTGAGGGGTGTTCTCTCAGCTGTGCGTGGGTCAAATGGGCTGAAAACGTGTATGTCTGTGTGCCACAGAGAATTTGTTTCCCTTAAGTTTGGCAAAGATCCATCAGCTAGTTTGAATCTTTAATGAAAAGTTAATGGAAAAAAAATACACAAGTGATTTAGAACTTTTTTTGTGCACATATATTTAAATAGAATTTTTATGCATCATCCCCAATTTCTCCCAATTTGGAACGGCCAATCTACAAGCCAGTTCTCTAAATAAATCACGTTGTCAAGAGCGTAAACTCTGCTTTGGTCGCTCTGGCTGCTTACACAAGTGTTCAACCTCAAATTTAGGGACGGGTCAAATAAAGGTTAAATAAATACACTTTTGTGCCCATGACATTTACTCTGCTTTGGTCTAGTTTGGCTGCTTACACACTGGGAGTGTCCGAAAGACAACAGCAAAATTAGGCTACTAAGTGACAGAACTACCATTTTTACAAGCAGTGTGTTTTTGGAAAGCACTGTCATGGCACAAGTGCTGTGACATTAGTATTTGAATTGTCATTGGCAATATATGGTCAGCTCTGAAAAGTATCACTAAAAAACTTTTTTTTCAGTGACTGGAATATGTAATGCATCACAGGTGGAATTCTGTAATCAAAAATATGTTACATTACAGGCATTTAGCAGACGCTCTTATCCAGAGCGACTTACACAGTTTACATTTCTTTACAATCCATTTATACAGCTGGATATTAACTGAAGCAATTCAGGTTAAGTACCTTGCTCAAGGGTACAACGGCAGTGTCCCACCTGGGGATTGAACCAGCAACCTTAACGTTACAAGCCCAGCTCCCTAACCATTATACCACACTGCCTGCCTACAGTGTTGCCTACACTGCCTAATGTTGTTATATTCATAAATATACGTATTTACCAATAGGCCATAGAGAATGCAGCTAATTACCATCACTAAAACCAATATTCTTCTGTGACACGTGTGGAGGGTGGGCCTACGGTTAATTAGGCACTCTTCATTGATTTAATAATAATAATAATAATAATAATATATGCCATTCAGCAGATGCTTTTATCCAAAGTGACTTACAGTAGTGAATGCATCAATATTTCCAGTATATGTGGTCCTAGTGCGAATTGAACCCACAGCCCAAGCGTTGTCAGTGCCGTGCTCTACCCACTGAGCCACGCAGAACTTTGCATGCGCTGCGAGCTGCGTCTGCGTTGCCGCGGCGGCGAGACTCACACTCTCTGGTCCACTTCCCCGGCTCCAGCATCAGATGCTGCTTCGTCTGCTCCAGCTCCTTCTTCAGCCAGTCGTATTTGGCCCGCACCTCGGAGATCCTCTGCTGTCGGTGCTCCAGGATCTTTAGTCTGGCGCTGAAGTACACCAGCTCCTGTGGGGTGGGAGGGGAGGGGGACGAGTGCCAAAAGCCACAAGGAAATGCGGTGAGGCCTCCCAGCCAAAATAAACCTGAGCATCGGCTCCACGTATTATACATTCCTGAAACCTTCAGCGGCTCGCCTGAGGACCGCTAGCCATTAAAAGACACCAAAGGGACGAAGTACAAACTGCCTCTTGTTTTTGTCATTATTTATTTATTCATTCATTCATGGATTCCTTTTTTCATTCATTCATTTGAGCAGGCGCTCTTGCCCAGGGTGGTGTGCAAGGCCATCAAAGAGAGATACTCTGTCTGCTATAAGACCTGCTGTAAGACCAATATAAGAATATTGTAATAAAACTTTTGAAAAGCACTAAAAATGTTCTGTGCATTACTTGTATGTATGCACGTCCTTGCAAGCTCATAACACGTGCAGCAGGTGGCATTCTTTGATCTTGCCTCATGCCTTGTCATGTGCCAGTTGTTTGGTGTTACAGAGAATTTTGACCTGCCAGCACTACCGTAGTCAACCTTTTAGTGTGCGAGACCAGTTTTCAAATGGTTAGCTAGGCGTAGCTAATGTAGCTAGCTGCAACATCCTAATGGATATTCTCAAATGGTTGCAGCAGAAGCCAAGCACCAGCAACACCACCACAGCCAAAGACACAGAGGCTAGCTACTAGTGCACCCCCACTCATTTCAGATGCACCCTTAGTGATTTTGTTATGGAACCGGGCCTGGTACCTCACCTGGTAATACAATCAGTAGCCTTATTTCCATTAAGATGTCACTGTGACTTTGCCATAGACAGCTAAAAACAACAGTTTTTAATGGTTTTCACTTGTACGCACGGCACTGCAGTCAGCAAAGTAGCCAAGTAGCTCATGGGAGTACACAGTTGCCCAGGCAACCAAACTGGCAGTTGATTTTCAAAAACTGGGCCCTACAACAAAATGTAGAGGTGTCAATACCACAAGTTTAGCACCAGGAGCTATCTGTGGCCTTCTGGATGGTAAACTACCCCTTCCAGTCCTCCCATCCCAGCTTAATTTCAAACGAGGTGAGCTTGGCCTCGCGGCGTCTGTCTGTGTGTCACCTTGTTGCCGGTGCCCCTCCTCCTCTGCAGGCGCTCCACGTCGTCGATCTCGTAGACCTTGATCTCGAAGGGCTCAGCCAGTGTCCTCTGGGCAGGGCGAAGGGGGCCGTCCACCCAGCGCACCCCAGGGCTGATGATGGGCTTCCTGACGGGGGTAGACGTCTCCAGTGGGAGCGTGGGGATCAGTCGCCTCCGCTGGGACCCTGGGGTGGGGGAGCGGGCAGAGGGGTCAAGTAAAAACCTATCCAATGCCCCATCATCATGATGGGGTCATCGTAACCAAAGTGTGACCCCTGGGCTAGCACTGCAGCCCACTAAATTCTGTGCGGATCACAACCATGCTATTTAACTAGAATTGTTAACTGTAGCCCGCCTACATGTAGGGAAAGGAATGTTAGGGAAAGGAATGTTGAATGCAATGAAAAGGAATGTTAAAGGATAAGGTAAGCACTGGAAATATTTTAATCTTTTTGTTCAGGTTTTGTCTTTACATTCAGTTTGTGAACGGAAAAAAGCATTACCATGTTAACGTGAATACAATGTAATGTACACTATCATATAAACGAAACACTTAAATACAGGCAATTCAAGGCGTAATCGGGAGCTTTCTGTACGTTTGTAAGCCAGCCTCAAGTAAGTCCAGTGCTTGATATCATTTGTGGGAATTATATTTGTCATATGCCACACTTGTTTGATGTGAGATTTCTTTATCTACTTGTTTTTAAATGAAGGGATAACCTTTAACTGAATGTTCATGAGGACACACATCTAGAGATTCAGCACAAACACAAACTTCTATGACTTCCAAAGGTGACATTTATTATTATTTCTCACTGTATGATGCGACGGAAAATGACATTTCGATCAATTAAAAACAAATCCGTGCAGCTTCTGCCCTCCCTCTTAAAGGTCAAAACTCCCATATATCTTATGGATGGATTATCAAACAGCACAGATTAATGATCGATTACTGTCCTTTCATGGATTATTTGATCAATATTTTTAGATGATTAAATTATGGTAAAAGCAAAAACATCTGATGTTTGGCTATTCGAAATCAGTTGAATGTAACTGAATAAAAAGCAAACATACATTAAGGTTTTTGCATTTGACTTGTGCTTTTGAAAACATTCTGAATTTTTTATTTCAGCTGTTTAAGTTTAAGACCATTCTTAAGACTTATTTTCATTTTGTTTATGCATACAGACCTGGGGCCGTATGTACAAAGATTCTAAGAGTAGGATTGCTGATCTAGGATCAGTTTAGCCTTTTAGCTCATAATGAATATGGTTAGGATATGGACAGGGGAAACCTGATCCCAGATCAGCACTTGTACATACGACCCCAGGGTTCCATGATTATACTGAATTAAAATCGGGATAAACTGTATAAACACTTTTGGGTATGAGCCCATGTTAATATTATCCTCACTGCTCTCTATAAAATAGAGAGGGATATACAGTATATTACATTTATGTAAGCGGGTGGGTCAATTGAGAAAAGGTTCTCATTAACAGTGACCACCTGACGAATAACAGGTAGTTAAGGCTACACACAAGGCAATGAGAGAGACGATGGACAAAAAATGAAGACACATGAAGTGACCTGTGATATTAGAAGCCGATGACAAAAACAGTGCACAATTAAACCTGTTGGAGTATAAAGCCATGGCGTTCTACTGAATAGGACTTCTTTCTAGAAGTAGTCAGTACAGTATTTGCGAACAGCAGTAAAGGGAAGGCTCGCAATAATGGGGTACAGAGATAACACCAGCGGGCTGGGCTGCCTCTTATCTGGCCGGAGCACAGGAATGAGCCTCGCTCTGTGGAACCCACCAGCGCCCGCTCTCTATTTGCATAGAAATTGGCAGCTCTGACGATCCCTTATCAGATTGGAAGCACCGGTCCACTGAACAGGTCCTTGCTCTTTTGTCTCAAAGGGCAGAGAAAGGTCAAACGTTTAGACGTCTCTGAATTTGCGCATTTTATTGCATTTTATTTTAGTTTTCCGAGGTCACGGTTCCTGTAGAGATTTACTTATTTTTTTACTTATAAAAAAAAAAAAATTAAAGAAATGTTCTTACATTTTAAAATACAATTGACTAATCTTCAAGACAAGAGTCGCTCCATTCAAACCCATTTAAAAAAACTAAACATTTTCCATCCAGACCCCCTCCTCTTGCTGTTCAAGTGAACGCAGGCTCTACAAGCTTGGCCCTGGTCCCGCCAAAGCCTCAAATCAAGCATTCATAATGTGATTACTATGCTCCTTTTCATTGCATTTCTGCATCCACGGAAAGCCCACCGCTCTGATGCCCGAGGAGAGCGGAGAGCATCAATGTCGGTGCTGTTCGGGCAGGAGAAGGGGGCGGGTTTGGGGACTGTAGAAACAAGTCCCCGAAGCAAAGGTCTGGATGGAAGAGAAATGGAGTGACATATCTGCCTAAAGAGGAGGGGGTGGGGGCCTGAGCCTGAGCCCACACACACGGCGCATAGTGACAGCAACAGTCTGTCACATGAAGGTTTACTTACACTGCATATTATGGGGGGGGGGAAGTGGAGAGGGTGAAGGGGCACAAGGGTAACTGTGCCTGTTTAACACAAAAATTTGTGAATCAACTAAACATGAAACACTTTGTTTGTCCTTGATTTTAATCCACAATTAAATGTAAAATATTTTTTTTCCACAAGCATACTGTGGCATGTCCAACAATCACCAACATTAACTTGTCAAAGTTGTAACTAATATATTGCTACCTCTTGGCCAGGCCACCCATAAAAAGATATTTAATCTTTTATCATCTTATTATCCTGGTAAAATAAAATTTAAAATCTTTAAAATAATTTAAAATGGCCATAACGGGACTTACCGCCATTGTTCCTCTTCTTGGAGTTCTTGAGGCTCCGGCGGCCGCTAACGGAGCTGCTGTTCTCGCTCATGGAGTCCTGGGCCGAGGAGGTGCTGCCCGTGGCCTCGCTGTCCCGCATCATGCTCTCGTAGCCACTGCTGCCGCCGCTGTGGTAGAACAGGGCGGTCTTGCCCATGGCGGGCGGCAGCTCCCCGCTCAGCACGCTGCTGTTGTCGCTGGCGTGCCCACTGCTGCAGCGGTGGGGCTTGCGCGGGGCGGTGATCTTGCTGTAGGGCGAGGGCAGGGTGTGGACCACCGCCGGCCTCTCCTCCCCCTGAGCCCCACCCCTCTCCTCGGAGTCCGTCCCTGCCCGGGCGTGGCCGGCGCGGGAGCCCCCGCTGCCCTGGAGGAGCTCGGAGATCCGCCCATTCACGGCCCGCAGGGGGAGCTTAGCGGCTAGCCCTGACCCCCTGTTCCGGCTCAGGGATTGGGTGGACCAGGGGCTCTGGCTCTGGCTCTGGCTCTGATTCTGGGTCTGATTCTGGTTCTGATTCTGGTTCTGGTTCTGGTTCTGGTTTTGGTTCTTCCCATTGGGGGGCATGCTGGAGCTCCTGTTGACAGACTGTGGCAGAGACTTGGTGGAGAAGCTCAGGGTCTTGGTGCTGGAGGCTGACAGGCTGCGGGCCTTCGGGCTCACCATCAAGAGCTTGCTAACCGCCGAGATCTTGGACTGGCCAGCCTTGGGTGACTGTGGTGCGTTGCCGTTTCCACTTTGGCTGCCAGAGGCCGAGGATACCAAGCCACGGTTTAGGCTCCTGCCAGCCCGGGGCAAGGTGCAGTCCCTCCCGATGCTGCACCTGGAGCCCACTAAGGCAAGGCTCCCAGCCCTCTCCAGTGACAGACAGTCATAGTGCCCGGCATGGATTCTCCCCAGGGAGTTGGTCCTACTAGCCAGTTGCTCCAGCTTTGCGCTGAAGAGTCTGCTACTGCTCTCCATGCTGGGGGCCTTTGATTTCCCATTGTTGCCAGAATCATCGACCGTACCGCCAAGGAATAGCGTTTGGCTGCTGCCTGAACTGTGTTGTGGTCCAGCCCTGTTCCTCTGGTCTAGGCTGGACTTTCTCACTGGTGGCAATGGTGGCATTCCTTTTGGCCGGGCAAAGAGGCCCTGCTTCGAGGATGATCCCCTCCTTTCCAGTGTGGACCTAGGACTGCAGGGGGTGGAGCTAGTTGCCCCCGGACCCCTGTGCTCCCCGCCCACGTAGCGCAGGGAGGCGTCGTCAAGGCCATCGTGCCTGTTCAGACGGTGCCAGCCTCGTGGGAGACTGGTCGTCCGCAGGATGTCGGCTAAGTATGTGGGACTTAGACTCTCCGATGCGTTCAGGGCCACTTCGCAGCCATCCACCACCCGCTTGAGCGCGTCAGGAGAGCAGGCTGCCTCCCCACTGCTGGAGCTGAGCCTGTCAACCTGGCCCTTTGCTGCATCCCCAACCCTCCGCTCTGGCTTGACCTCGCAGACTAACTCCCTCAGCTTTGGCTCCTCACCGTCCCTCTTCATCCAGGGGTCCTCGAAGCTTACGTCTCCACAGACCAGGAGGGGTGTGGCGGCCCTGGTGGTTTTCGGTTGTGGAGTCTTTGTGAGCGAGGGCACCTGGGCCACATCCTGGTGGAACATCGGTCTGACCACTACACAGGGGTGAACGGTGATGTTCGTTCTGACCGGGAACAGGCTGCCCGAGCCACCCAGAATCTGCGTGTTGGATATAGTGACCGCTGTTTTTCCAAGGCTCTTCACCTTCTCCTTGCTTAGCGTACTCTTCTCCAGAACTTTCTTGGTGCTGGTGGTCAATTCCACATCTGTGGCCACATCCTCTGGATTCCTCCCTCTGTTTGGGCACTCTTGCTGCCCCTCCTCCAGAAGGTCGAACTGCAGGGGCTCAGCCAGGGCCTCCCTCTGACCGTAAGCCTGCTGGGCTATGAAGCTGTGGCAGGACTGCTCTCCATCACTGCCAGTGCTCATCTCACTGAGCCAGGAGCTGATGGAGGAGCGGCGGCTGGGCAGGGTTGCCCCCATCTCCCCCTCGACCCTAGGGAAGGGCAGGAACCTGGAGATGCAGACCTCTGAGATGGCAGCGGAGGTTGAGGCAGAGGTGGTGGAGATGGTGGCCCTCGGGTAGCAGTCCAGATCCTCGCTGATGCTGCTGATGATGCTGACGGGCGTGAGCCCGACGCCAGGGCCTGCACGGAACAGTCGCTGTTGAAGCTGATGATGCTGGTGGGCCGACCGTGCTCCAGTACCCCGCTGATGGTCAGCTCCTCCACCAGGGTGAACACAAGCTCATCCTCCCCGTTGAGCTCCAGTGGCTGCTGCACCGTCACCGTGGCGACCGCAGCAACTGTAGGTGGCAGGTCCTCATCCAGGGTCTCGGAGGAGGAGCTTGCGCTGGCAGCGGAGGGGCACCTTTTCAGGACCTGGGGGCTCATGCCCACAGGGGAGGTCCTGGACTCGGGCTGCAGCAGGGACTCGGTGGACGACTTCCCGCTGTCCCGACTCAAGCTCTGTGGGGATGAGGGCGGGGCCGTTCCGGGTACCACACCCTTCTGAGTGTACACCTTGCAGCGCTGGGATGGGGAGGAGGGCGGCTTGTACTCTGAGGTTTTGGTCAGGCTGGCCACACCCAGCCTGGGGGAGCCCATAGGACGTGGCTTTGCCTCGGCAGGGCCAGCGGCCTCCTTGCCATCGTGGAGGGTGGAGCTCCTGGCTCTATGGAGAGAAGTGGGCTGCACGCCGCCACCACTGCTCCCACCCGTCACACTCCTGCTGGTGGAGAGGGCACGTCTGCCCACTGTTGGCCGAGACAGGCTCTCAATCATGGACTGGGCTATCTCCGCCTCCTCCACCGCCTCTCGGATCTCCTCCAGCTGCGGGTCATTGGAGATGCGCCTGGCCACGGCATAGGCCTGCGTCTCAGGCCCGGATTTTGCCGCTCCCTCCCCTGGGCCCCCTGGGGCCGGCTCGAGCTCAGCCACTCGGTTGGCGGGGCGCTCCTCGAAGGGGAAGCTGTTGACCTCCTCACTCCCATCGATGCAGCCCAACCTCTCCTGTAGTTCGGCGAACGTGTTGCACTTGAGGCAGTCCTTCTCCCGCTCACCGGACTCAATGCCCTCCTCTGCCACCTCCTGCACCTGAGGCTGTGCAGGCTGCTGTCCCGGGTGTTGCAGCTGTGCGGGTTGACATTGTTGCGGGACGGCCCGGGGTTCCTCCTGGGCCAGGGGGGTGGCCCGCGGTGGTGCCTTCCCCTGCTCCACCCTGCTCTTGTGCAGGGAGGGAATGATGGGCACAAACTCCGGGGGGCCCTCGTTGTCCGTCAGCTCCTTGTCAGACAGGGCGGAGCCGTTAGGCCCCACGTAGATGACGGTGTCGCAGGACTGCTCGCTGCTGGAGTAGTCATCGGGGTCACTGGAGAGGTGCAGCAGGGGCATTTCGGGGTCCACCACGTTCCGGGAGTTCAGCGTTCGCAGCTGGGTGGGCCGGCGCATCCTACCCTCCTCACAAGAGCTCTCGCCCCCTGATGAGCTGGAGGTGTACTGCTGGTAGAGGGGAACACACAAGTAAAATGTCACGATAATTGCCATAGCCATAATGACAAGAGACCTCTTGTCTGTAAAGGAGCATCACATTGGAAGAGTAATCGCTCATAAGTACAATGCATTCTAAGCACCAGTGGCCTTGCAGACTTGCAGAGCATGCAGGTTGTATAAATGATCAACGGTGATTCTTGAACAGGAAATACACAACAAGTGTAATCATATCTGGAATCTCTGCAAGCAGGTAGCAAGTTTGGACTGTGTCCTTAGATGACTATGATAGGGAGTCCTATTGGCGGGACACAATTGACCACATCCTGCCAGGGTTTGGGTGGAATTAACTTTTCCAGGGTTCTTTGAATCACTGCTATGTTAGTTTCTCCAAAGTTTGCACCAAGTTAAAGCCAGTGAGCAACACTATGCCAGCTAGCTCTCTGCTGTAGTACTGTGTAGCATGTAAAATATGTTGTTGTTTTTTAAAAGTATTGCAAATTTACTTTAGCCTTCTTCTTCTTCATCCTCAGGACCCGGGAGGAGATCTGGATGGTGGAGAGGGTCTCTGAGAAGTTTCCGGGTGAGGCGGAGATGTGGGCGATCATGGTGGTGCGGCAGTTCATGTTGCCAAGAGACTCTCGCAGCAACATGGTCAGCTTACTGTCCCTGCGATGGACAAAGACACACATGTTGATACATAAAAAAACAAGTTGGACAAGCAGGCTGACTTGCAGTGACACAATGCACTGTATGCGATGAATCTGTCACTTGCACAGATATAATATCAATATTATTTACATTGCACCTTAACATGATCATATAATTTAGATAGATCAGATCATTTAATTGAACTGAATTGTTAGATTGGAAACTGTGTTTTTCTGTTTCCCACTGTTAGTTAATGTGGTAATCCTTTCAATTGCCTTTGTTTTCAGCAGTGATAATTGTTGAAAATGGCTTGGTGCCCACAGGGAAGGCAAGTTAATTTATTGCTACCTCATGCTGCAGTTCCCTTTCTAAAAACAATGCATCACGCAGCCTTCAGTTTGCATCCAGCGTCCTAGATCTGAGCATCCGTTATCTGACTTTAAATATTCCCCATGGCAACCACAGGGAGAGATGCACTTCTTTTTGATGGCCTGGTGGTGCAGTCAGGAATATGCGCTGGCCAATCAGGTTCCAGCCACAGGAAAAAAAATTGTCCAGTCAAAAACAAGAATGACTGCAATGTCAAGATGTGGGGGCCGAAATCACGCCGTGCCAATTCATACTTTTGTCAAAAATGAATTGCATCCATAAAAAAGTGAATGATGTAAGACATCAGTCAAACCTGTCCAGGCATTGTCGTTTTCATTATTTTCACTTGACAAAGCCTGAAAGTTCATCACATAAATTACACAAATGATCATTTTTTCCTTCCTAAAATATTCACAGTTTGTTTCTATACAGGTAAAAACGTTGAGAGGCTTCAAACAATCTAATTAAGGAGGTAGGGGGGCAAAGAAGAGCATGAGTATTTAACTCTAATTAACCTAAGCAGATCAGTGGTCACTTTTCACAGAGGTTTTATGTTCATTTATGTCACATTTAAGTTATGTGCAAACTGTTACGCTTGCTCTAAATGGCCCCAAACTCTCATTACATTCCAGCTCTCCAGAGTGTTTGCTCTTCCAGATTAAACCAATGTGGTGCTTTGCAATGTAAATTTCCCATGATTAAATTAGCACAGCAAGAAACTGTGTGTGCCCTGGAGGGAGATAGAGTATTGAGTATATTTTCAAAGCTGACTAGAAACCTACACACTGTTATTTCTGTTTTATTTCAAAGCTGTGTTTCTTTGCTAAGAACTCTGTCATAACAAAACAATAACAAAACATGAATAGTATACTATAGCCACAACATTTTTTGTGAATTGTTAACCAAGCAAATAGCTGGAATCAGCCAGTCAAAATAACTGAGCTATTTTCTGAGAGGAAGACTTCTCAGACTGTAAAAATCCAACTCATCACTTGAGTTTATTACATAATAATAGTGTTACTCAACACGATTATTACATTGATAACATATACTCTGTCAGTATAAAATATACTCTATCAGAGTTGCTTTTACACTGAACATGTTGTCTTGTAGGTTGCCCGGATGGACATTTATAGGGGATGTGCGTAACTATAACAGTGTTTATTTTGAGTTTATGTAACTTGCTTGTATGAGATGTGCTTAATTCAAACAGCATTTATATGAGTGTATTATGGCTTACTTGTAGGGGATGTGCTTAACTCAAACAGCATTTATATGAGTGTATTATGGCTTACTTGTAGGGGATGTGCTTAACTCAAACAGCATTTATATGAGTGTATTATGGCTTACTTGTAGGGGATGTGCTTAACTCAAACAGCATTTATATGAGTGTATTATGGCTTACTTGTAGGGGATGTGCTTAACTCAAACAGCATGTATATGAGTGTATTATGGCTTACTTGTAGGGGATGTGCTTGCTGCCATTGACCAAGGCCAGGATGACGTTTCCAAGGGCGGAGAGGGAGAGGCAGAGGCCCGTGGTGCTGTCGCGGATCTTACTCAGCACCTTCACACAGCTGCCCAGGTCTATCAGGTGCAGTCTGCTCCGCCCACCAGACACTGCGAGAGAGAGGGGGAAGGAAAGAGGAGAGGGATACGTTTGAAAGAGAAAAAGAGAGAGAGAGAGAGAGAGAGAGAGAGAGAGAGAGAGAGAGAGAGAGAGAGAGAGAGAGAGAGAGAGAGAGAGGGAGAGAAGGGGAAGAGAGAGTAGAAAGGTGAGAGACAGCAGAGTCAGTGTGGGGTGTTAAAGACAGCAGAGTCATTTTGGAGTGTTAAAGATGGTAGAGTCAGAGTACAGTGTTAAAGACAGCAGAATCAGTGTGTAGTGTTAAAGACAGCTGAGTCATTGTGTAGTGTTAGAGACAGCAGAGTCAGTGTGTAGTGTTAAAGACAGGAGAGTCAGTGTGGAGTGTTAAAGACAGCAGAGTCAGAGTCCAGGGTTAAAGACAGCAGAGTCATTGTGTAGTGTTAAAGACTGCAGAGTCAGTGTTAAAGATTGTTAAAGATAGACAGCAGAATCAGTGTGTAGTGTTAAAGACAGGAGAGTCATTGTTGAGTGTTAAAGACAGCAGAATCATTGTGTAGTGTTAGAGACAGCAGAGTCCAGGGTTAAAGGCAGCAGGGCTGGCTGAACTCACTGCCTCCCTTGCCAGTCTTCTCCATGCGGTACTGGTAGATGTGCAGGGTAAAGAGCATGTGCGAGTTGCGCTGCTCCTCCTCGTCGCAGTCGGGCCTGCTGCTGCTCCGGGAGGCGATGGCCGCGTCCAAGAAGAAGGCAGCCTTCTCCGCCGTGGGGGCACGGAGCTCGCTCTGATTTTGGAGCTGGGGTGGGAGGGGGGGGGGGACCATATTAATGCAACAAAGAGGACTGACTGACTGAAAAAGATAGACGGACAGACAGCCTACATTGGAACAATGAAGATGTTTCACTGTTTCACAAGATGACTGGTTGACTGACTGAGGCAGACGGATAGTGAGTATTTGAATGCAATCATTTTGATAATTGCATCCCAGTGCTGCTGACTCCCGGTCATTGTTGGATGATGATGTAGTCAAGGGTGATGTTTGAATCCGCAACTATAGGGCCTAGCCTGCACTCGTGGAGCCCAAGCCACCCCATAATAGGGTTTTTGAAAGGCTGGCTGGGGGGTTTAGGTAGCCGTTAAGAACCTGAGTACATCAACTGAAAATTGGTACATGAGATAAATAATTCCAGAATATAAAAAGGTCCCCAGGCTAATTAAATGAGGGGGAAAGACCCAAATATCATAAATCATGTAGAGGAGAGCGGTGAGGACAACACACTGGGGAAGGAGAGAGTGAAGAAAGATGAATGACTGATCCTATTATTCCGGGAAAAGATTACCACAGATTTGAGGAGGATTAAATAGACACGCTCGTCTTGCATGACTAATCCATTCTGTTCGCGAGAGCGCCGCGCTTAAAACTGCTCCAAAATGTTTATTTAAAGTTGAACTTTATTAAAAAATGAACCAAGGGATCATCCTTAATGATTGGAAAAAAACGTGGCCCGAAGGCGTGCGATGACACCCGCATTAAGAAGGAGATTTACAGATGACATGTTACACTGCTCAGTAAAACGAGACAAATTAGGTCCAATTCACTCAGACGCGATTTGAAGGATTGCTGGAATCATTGCTGTGCTCTGTCTGTTTCGTCAATTTTTTTAAGCCTCAATGAGTTTACTTGATCGGCACCATCCGATACGATCAACACAGTACGGTCGTTCCTTCTAATTCGGGTTTCACAGAATCCCACGCTCTTCCGTCAGTACCGCACGCCCCGGCATACAAGAGAGTCACAAGAGCGTATCGCTTCTCCTCTGGATAGCTGCGACCGACTCTGCTTACCTGCATGCCGCAGATGGGGTCCTCGCAGAGGTACACCCCGGGGGACTGGCCGTCCTGCAGGCTGCCCGTGGCCACCTCGGACAGCAGGTCCTTCAGGTTCTCGTCCTTGCCCCAGACCTCCACGGCGGAGGCGCGCACCGAGAAGCGGGCGCCCGTCTTCTCCTTGCGCTCGTTGATGAGCTTGAAGAGCCAGGAGATGGCGCACGGGATGATGCCCAGGTTCTGCATCGAGTCGTCCTTCCCGATCATGGTGTAGGACTTTCCTATCGGGCAAAGAGACGGACGCCCTTTCAGACGGAAACCATCTTTCTCCCCCCTCGCCCACCCACCCGACAGGTGGGCAGAGGGCCTTTCGAGCATTCGCATCATGACCTACATTTCTATTTAAAATACCACCGCCATGTCAAGTTGACCTTGGAGAGATACAAAAATCTCTTTCACTTTTTTTTTTTTTTTTCTGCACACAATGCTCTTTTCTATAATTTATTTCCAACAAAAAATAAATCAGAATTCCAGTCACATAAATTCTTGCTAATGGAAACATAGCTATGGTTTATGGCTTAATGGTTTAAAATCCATTAAAGCAAGATTGTCTTTCTCATTATCATTGCAAAAGCCTTCAAGAAGGCATTGTGTAAGATTCCAAAGATCTTTACTTCCCACTGTAATGAACAGTATTATAGAAATGAGCAATCTTGGAATGGTAAGAATACACTGACCACTGCAGGTTAAACAGTTCCCTGCCAACCCAGCCGGGAGTCTTACTATTCAGCTACATTTTAGTATCATTACTACGAACAAATGTCTTTCCTTTTTGAGACAGGATTAAAATAGACACATAAGCCCTTTAGTCTGGAGCTCTGCCAGACAATCTCATTCAGTAAAGAGATGGGGAAGGCTTTACGGTTACTGTGTATTATTTAAAAAATAATGTTATTATTATTATTACTGTATATATACAGTTCTTTCCATTGGGGGAAAAAATATGCATAGCTATAATTTATTCATCTTTCACTATGGGAGGTACGCTGACAGTGTGCAGATGCAGACTTGGACATAGTCACTGTTTTTGATAGGGATAATAGTTATTTTTGTCTCAATGACCAAATGGCCAAGAGTAAGTCTAGTGAACCGCATTTGGATCCCAGACTGTCAGTTGAACAGCCCTGTCATCCATGAATGTAAGGGATGGCATACAGTGCATAACACTAACAAAAATAAATGTGTTTTTAAGACCTGTATTCAATCATCAGGAAGCGGCACGGTGGTGCAGTGGATAGCACTGTCGCCTCACAGTAAGAAGGTCTCGGGTTCGAATCCAGGCCGGGGGCCTTTCTGTGCGGAGTTTGCATGTTCTCCCCGTGTCCGCGTGGGTTTCCTCCGGGTACTCCGGTTTCCTCCCACAGTCCAAAGACATGCACGTTAGGCTAATTGGAGAGTCTAAATTGCCCTGTAGGTATGAGTGTGTGAGTGAATGGTGTGTGTGCCCTGCGATGGATTGGCGACCTGTCCAGGGTGTATTCCTGCCTCTCGCCCCAATGCATGCTGGGATAGGCTCCAGCCCCCGCGACCCTGACTAGGAATAAGCGGCTTAGATAATGGATGGATGGATGGATGGATGGATTCAATCATCAGTGCGCCCTTAACAATGAAATGCTGGTGTTAGTTAAATGGTTGTTAGTTGCATAGTTTTTCTTCATGAACAGTCTTCAAAGAGTTCAACGATTGCAAAAAAGTGGACTATTTAAAAGTTGATTTCTATGTCTATGAAATTAAAACAATTGAATCTTGGAATAAATGATTAAAAATGTAGTGTACAGTAGTAATGTAGTGGCTGGGACTGAACCGGGCTAGTGGCTCAAAGGATTGCATGCTCAAATCCCAGGCGGGATTCAGCCTTTGTACCCTTTACTCAAACTTAGGTTCTTAGACCTATTTCTTCAGCAAACTATCCAGCTATGCAAATTGATAATATGCATGCAAAACAATGTGCGTATGTTGTGCAAATGTCTATGGATTTGGGTCTAGGTTTTGTGCTAAACAAATAATGTAAAACCCACAAACAACCACATCAGACAAATGTCATGATTTTACAAATATTCTGTCAATTTCCCTTGGTTTCATTTGGGCCTTTTAAAAAATATATGTTCCGTAGTGCCACGACATCTTCCATATGTCTCTGTGGTTTACAAGGCAATGTACTATATGGTGCCGAGCATTAAAAATCCTTAATTTAAATCCATGACACAAACCAAGTGAACAACAAAACCACAGCCTGTGGAACATTTCCAGGTTTAGGATTAGGCAGCACAGCAAAGCCGCAAAAGGGTCTTTGGTGTCGATATTACAGAGAGGATCAAACTCGTAGATAAAGAGTATGCCATATGCCACACGTAATATTCGAGGCAGCTTTAACTTCAAAGGGGAGCCGCTTCAATGTGTGCTATCAACCAAACTCCTTCTGCCTTTCATTTTAAATGTTATATTGTACTGTAACTGATGGCATCAGGAGGATGAGAAGCGAATGTGCCAAACATTTACGGCTTCTGTGATTAAAACGACTGTCATATACATGCATATATATACTTCATGTGCATGTGTATTGGATATGTGTGCTAAAAATAGGATGTTATACGGTCCAATTAAGTATTATGTTGATTTTACTAAAATATTTTGTTTACATGTTTCCTTATTTGGACCAAGA
Source organism: Aldrovandia affinis (assembly GCA_029706075.1). Taxonomy (NCBI): domain Eukaryota; kingdom Metazoa; phylum Chordata; class Actinopteri; order Notacanthiformes; family Halosauridae; genus Aldrovandia; species Aldrovandia affinis. The sequence continues at coordinate 2,463,369 of JAINUG010000141.1, forward strand.
CCAGGTCCAAATAACACCCCTCAGTGCATTCTGCTCTATGGCACATGTGCCACAATGATGTGGTGTTGCTTTATGAGTGCAATTAGATGTGGGGATAATGATTTGTCTGAAAAATGCATGCTTAAGCACATGCATTAACAATTTTTAACCTTTCTTTTGTCTTTTCTCCTAATTTGGAATTGTTTTCGCAAGCCCACCTCGGCGACTTTCAGAGTTAAACGAATGTTGATTGAATCTTTGACTAAATGACTAAAAATGTAGTGCTGGCTGAAGTTATATCTTCAGCAAACTATCCAGCTGATTCAGACATGACATATGTTTGCTCCCCGGCGTGTTCAGGATGTTGGAAAGGGAGTGACTGCCCTGGCATTTACACTCCCGACAGCATCACAGTTTCTCGGGCTGGAAGTGGTGCAAAATTTCTGTACATTGTGAATTATGTCATCATTGCAGCAAGAAGCACCCAATTAGGGGATTGCACATTGCACAGAAGAACATCTATTTAGCTGATGTGACAACTAAACGATCGTATTACAAGCTTTCTACCAATGCAATTGCACATCAGCAGAGCACCAAGTTTAGGCTTGCTATCTTTTTCTCCACACTCGCCATCGTATTGTCCTGGAAGAATAATTATGCATTATTGTACAACAAACGCAGTGCTGCATGACCCCTGGAGTGTCTCAGTTTCTTCTTGTCAAAAACCTGTCTCCCCCATCCGGATGTTTTCCCACCATGAGGGATCCTTTCCACCAATCGGAGCAGAGATAACATTATTTAGAGCAAAAGGCCACCTTGTGGTTTTTTTTTTAAGATTGATGTCCTGTAATGTGTGTCAAATCCAAAAGCAAGTAATTCAATCAAGCTGGACAGAGGATGACGCAATGTGGGAGATTCAATTACCCCTCACTCCTTCGTTTACGTCGTGCTCAGACGGTCCATTACGGCTCCTTACTGATTATTGATCCTTCTTCCTTTTTGTCTTGTGGCGCACAGTAACCGAAGGGGCAGGTTGGACGCATCCTTTGGTCACGGGGGCTAAACCACTGCACGTCCACTTTGCGCTTTTTATTTTCCGCTTTCGTCTCATGCGCTTGGTTCTCTGCTCCCCAGCCTCTGCGAGTCAAGGAGGACAGGCGGCTACGACGATTAACAATGTCTTGAGATCTATAATTCATCAGACATTTTCTTTTCATCTATTTACTGTGAAGGAAAAGCTGAATAAATGATAAAAGCCCATCCATCCACTCAAACCACTTTCCACCCGCCATTAGGCACCGAGGGAGAAGGTTACTTATTTAAAACTTCAAACAGAAACAGTGCCGCGCGGTGCCTCTCAGCGAAAGTTCAAAGCTGTTTGCTCCTAGCTTTAAACACCTCTATCCTAATTTGTTTGACTTTTTTTTTTTTTTTTAGCAGACGACCCGTGAATAAAGAAACGCGCAGAGGTAATTGCGACCGAAATGACTGACAGCGAGTCGTGCGGGCTCTTTATTCTCCCCGCCAGGTTTAATTAGCGGGGAAACGTCGTCCGATGAACCGCTGCTGGCTACGTCTTTGATGAAGTAAGGTGGGAGAGTTGCAGAGCAGAAGGGGGCGGTGACTCATTAAAGGGGAATTAGACATTGTTCTTTAAACATTTATACGTGACCTATTAATTGTATTTTTGCATTGTTGGCAGAGTAATGGACTTCAAAATTGATTAAGGATGGTAACAAAACACATTTCCACCTTATCTTGAAAAGCAGGGATAGTATCGTCAATTCAGCTACTTATATGTGTGTATGTTAAATGTAATGTTTAAAACCTATGCTGCTGATGTATTGTAATGTGATAGAAGTACAACACACACACACAAAAGGTTCTCAGTGCCCTGAGAGGGACACTGATTTTGGGAGGGGGAGCACACTTACCCAGTTTGGAGTGACCGAAGCAGAAGACGCAGCCGTCTGCCCCGTTGACTACTGACTGGATGACCTCGGCAACAGTGCCTGCACATACCTCCGCCTGTCAGAGAGAGAGAGAGAGGGACAGGGGCACGGGGAGGTTACAGCTAGCGGATTATTTCAGACCCCGATGATAATGCTTAAGATAGTAGAAAGCACTAGACCACTATCATAACGCTTCTGGTAGGTGATAGCACTAGCCCACCACGATGATGCTTGAGCTAGTGGATAATGCCTGGCCACTATGATAAAGACTAGCCTCAGGAACACAGGAATATTTAATCCCAAGGTGGGGAGAAATGTGGGATAAATACATCCAGGTGGGAAGAGATGCTGGGTGAATATGCCTAGATATAGAGAGACAGTGGGTGAGTGGGGAGATATTACGGGTGAATATACCGAAAAGAAAATACACTTGATGAATATACCTAGCTGGAGAAAGACTGTGGGAGAATACACCAAGGTAAGAAGAGGTGGACAGAGGGAAGGAGGGATGGACGGATGATTTACAGATGGGAAAGCTGACATGCTTTTAAAAAGAAGAAGAGAAAAGACGGACATCCAAAGCTCCACATCTTTGGGAAGGACGTGAGGTTACAAGACAGACGGAACCCGCGTAGCTGACCTAGCTCTGCGCTCTGTGCGGTTGTGCTTTACCTGGGACGCGTCGTGGGGGAAGGCCGCATCGAAAGCGAACATCTTAGGCGGGACCTGACCAGCGCCGCCCCGTTTCTGCAGGGCGTTCTGCGGGCCGTTAACCGTCGGATCCATTATGGTGATCTGCTTCTTGCGTGGGTCCACCTTCAGGAAGGAGCTGGACCCAGACGCGTCCGTGGGCAGAACCGGGCAAACCCGCAGCATCACTTTGACCTGAAACACACGCAGGACACTGACCCAGTTAGGGGGCTTTTCACATGCGGCGAAACGCAACTGAAAATGACAATGGTGCACAGCAGAGACAACTGTAAGGGAGTACTGCAATAGCTGCTCCAGTGCAAGTTGAAAAATGTGTACTTTTTACAAACTACCATGACTGTAAACAATGCACTATCAAGACCCTGAGGTAGGTAGGCTTTCTCTACAAGATGAATTGTAGCTAGCCTTGTTCCCACCCTCTGTACTGCCCACTTGCCATCCCCCATTGCACATTGATGTGAGGAGGGATACAACTTCTAGCCTATACCTTTTCCCTGTTTATTTTATTAGAGCTGTGCATATTCTGAACATATTCTTCCCCTTTTTTTTTTTTTTTTTTTTTTTAATCATCTCTTCCACCTGCCCTTACAGTACTGTGTACAAAACAATGGCATCTGCCACTCCATCCTCTAAACCTCCTATAAACCCTGTTGTGTCTTTGGTCAAAACTAAAACTGGGATTCAAAAACACAGGGAACCTCAGACCAAAATCACCCAGCCAAAATATTTATGAATATGCTGCTTTGGGAGTTCAGGCTGGTTTTTGGGGAAATGTTGGGATTACAGAGAGCGTGCCTGCTTCAAAAAAAAAAAAAGATTAAAGACTGAAGATTAAAGGAGTGTCAGTCAGGGATAAAGGTGGTTACTGTATAACTGACGCACATCAAATAGGCAGGCAGCTGAGTTTACCGCTCCATTTACACAGCCCCACAGAGCCCACCGTCACTGTTATCCAATCCCACAACACGCTTATGCGCATTTCTGATCAACTTTTGGAGAATTTGCACCGTATAATGTAAAATAGTGTTTTCTTTTAATTCCTTCAAAAAAAATGTTCCTCATCTGAAAAGCCTGGCTTTTGCCGCTTTGCTTCCTCCTCCTCCATCTTGGCTGCTGTGTGATTGCCTACACAGATGGTTCTCCTTTTAAACCCTCCTTCATTGAAATCATGGGAACACATCGGCGCAGACAATAGTGTAATACATTTACTATTAAAAACCATAACAAAATGTACTGGGAAAATGGATGGCGTGGGCAAAAATATTGGCACCCTCAAAAAAACTCACGTGGGTAGCATGTTTTGCTCCAAAATGCCTTGGTAATCCTCTGATTTCATGATGCCCTTAATATGTTCAAGGCGTCCAGTACCAGAGGCAGCGAAGCAGCCCCACAGCATTATAGAACCTCCACCATATTTGACTGTAGGTAGGGCATTCTTTTATTTAAAAGCTTCATTTCATCATCTGTAAACAAATCGCTTATCTGCATTGCCAAAGAGCTCTAATTTGGTTTCATCGGTCCAAAAACCATTTTCCCAGAAGGATTTAGGCTTGCTTAGGTGGGACTTGGCAGAGATTAATCGGGCCTTCTTATGTTTCTCATTCAGCCGTGGGGTCTTCCTTGGCCTCCGACCATAAAGCACCTCTCGGCTCAGTGGCTGGCGTATGGTACGGGCTGAAACCATTACCCCAGACCTCTCCAGGTCAGCCTTGAGATCTTTGGATGTCATACGAGATGTTTTTTCAATGGCTCGCACCAACCTGCGACGACATCTGAGATCAATTTTCCTCTTACCACCACGTCCTGAGAGATTCTTAACAATTCCATGAGCGGCAAACTTCTTGATAATATTGTGAACTGTGGAAACAGGAATGCCACGGTCTCTAGAGATGTGAACGCTTATGTTTTGTGATAATAGTTTTTCTGACATCCTCAGACAGCTCTTTTCTCTTCACCATTGTCACAGAGGAATAGGGTATCAGAATGGACTGTTTTCTCACTTTAAAATGGATCATTGGTTAATTTATACCATGTGGGCACCTGCAACCTGTCACAAGTAAGTTGAATTACACTGCAAACGAGAATCTATTTCTTCCAACCAAATGTATTAAACATTTTTGAAAGGGTGCCATTTCAAAAATGTTAAGCCATAAAAAAAAATCATTTGTATTATTATTGATTGATTGTGTGCTGTTGTAAATCAAACAGATGAACATGTGAAGACTGAAAGAATTGAATAATTGAAATTTCCAATTATTTCAGAAGATATTGAACATCATCCACATGAAATGCAAGGGTGCCAATAATTTTGGCCACGACTGTATATATCCACTATATGTCAATGCCCATTCATGTTCCCAACTATTTCCATACAATGGTGGGCAACTAGTAAAATCTGCCTGACATTTATTTAATTAAAGGCACACGGTCCTTAAAGGGATGATTGAGACTCTTGAATGGAAAACATCATAGAAACAGAACTCTCTGAAACGTTATAGTTAGCCATCAGAGCGCAGGTCTTCGGAAAAGTTTTCATTTACATTTTTGTGGTGCTCTGCATGTGCGTAACAGAAGTCTGAATAGGAGCAACTTTTCCATGCAACTGTTGTATTAACTGGAACTTAAGGAGGTGCTTAAGTCGGTCAACTCTAAATAGGGCCCAAAGTTTCTGCGTAGAAGCAAGGAAAACTTGCCTCAACCCCCACTGTGTAGCACTCACCTGGGTGACCTAAGAACACTGTGAGGAATTTGTAAAAGGCTGAGGATCTCAAGAGCTCTCTTCTTGTCTGAGCTTGTTGGCCTTATTGCAGACTACTAACACTAAATCCCTGAAACCGATCGGATCAAATGGCATAAAATCAGTTAAATAACCTACACAGAGCAAAATCCAATTGTACTCTGACTTAAGTCAAAATCCCCAATTGTTTTAGAGTAGGCCCAACGGGCTCCCCTCGAAGGACGTTGATTGTTATCGATTGTCTTGCTGAGTGGACCACATCTCTGTGAATCGAGGGCAACATGAATGGAGCAAGATAAAAACCTGCTGCAGTCTGCAAGAGACCTGGGACTTGGGAGAAGATTTATATTCCAGCAGGACAATGAGGCAAAGCACACAGCAAAAGCCACATTGGTGTGGTTTAAAGACAAAAAACGAAATGTCCTGGAGTGACCCAGTCTAGCTCAGAACTCAATCCCATTAAGAATCTGTGGAAAGATTTCAAAATTGATCTTCACCAACGGTCCCCATCCAACCTGATGGAGCTCAAGCTATTTTGTATAAAAGAATGGATGAAACTTGCAGTGTCCAGATGTGCAAAGCTGGTACAGACTTATCCAAATACACTCACAGCTAAAGGTGCAAGCTTTAAGTCAAGATAAATAAATAAATTATTGTCTGGTTTTTTTTTTATAAGAATAAATTATTGTCTGTTTTTTATTTGTAATTAAGAAAAAGCTTTAGAGGTTTTGTGTTGATCAGCGGCAAGAAATCCCAATTCAATCAATTTTGATTCCATGAAGTAAGAAAATGAAAATGCAAGCAAAACTGTGGTACAGTACTCTGGGAGAGACAGTTTGCACAGTGCTCTGTGTTAACTGCATCGTTTGCTTCAGGGCAGCAATGCAGTGCCTCTTAGCCTGAGTCCAGGCATCTCACCTTTGCATCTTTGTGGTCTCAGAGAGGGGAGAGCACTTCTCTGTATGCCATTACTGACGTCCCCCTCATTTCTCCGGAGGAGAAAAGCAGGCCAAAATTGGCCTATTTCACCACCGTAATAGAACCCAAGTGAGCCTAACAGCATGGAACGCTGTTACCACTGCACATCCTTTCCTGCCACTGTGGATTCAGTGGCTCTGATTTCTTTTCTCCTCCTCCTCTCTCATCGCCCAATACAAAACCAAGCAGGATTGAGCTAGGTTCATTATTAATATACATGTACTAATATCTACATGTATAGATACTGTAGATAGTAGTCCTTTTTCAGACTTAATCAACACATATTTCCTATTTCACCAGATTGAGCAGATCATTTACAGTTATAGTTGTCTTCGCATGCACATATTCCATAAAAATATATTTCTAAAAAAGATCACATTTTACCCATTTAGTCAGAACATTCCTGATATTTATACTTGTTTAACATTTTCGATAAAACAGTTAGATGGTTAGATAGACAGGAAAATATTCAGATGTTGTGGTCAGTTAGTTCCAAGACAGGAAGATTTTTCAATCAGATTTCAACACACATTCTGCAAGCATACAGAGACAAAAGGGAGAGCCGACAGAGGCTTGGGAATGTGTAAATTACCCCCCCCCCCACCCACTGTCTGCTGCCCCCTGTTATGATGCGCGAGGAAAAATGTGTCTCGCACCCGCCGTTGACCCCATAAAAAACCCAATTTCCACGGCAAGTGCTCCCTGAGAGGCCGCGACCTCGACATATCGCTCATCCCCTTCATCGCCGATATCTATATCCTCTCTCTATCGTCTAGACGTACTGTAAGTATGTCTGTGGGCCCAGTCCTTTGCTACTTCCCCACTGTCAGCCATGTGAGCGGCAATTAAAGGCCCTCTCGGAAAGGTTCTGTAACACGCACTGTAATTGCACGGCCATATTATCACACACCACCACACTGATTGGCAGAAAAATTGAGTAAAGATGTCAGCAATGCCCGATGAAACTAACGGCGCTTTTGTGATGAGCTAGAATGAGAATATCAGACTAGGGCACTCTCATGTGCTTCCAAGTTTAAATGTACACAGCGCAGTACTGTATTGATAATTTGTTTACCTAAGGCTAAACAAAATATGCTTTTATTATGTTTTGTTTGTTCGGTAATCTCAATTCAACTTCGTCGTCGAAGAAAAAATACTAACAATAAATTACAGATAAAACCATCTGCAAAGGTAAATTTAGTTCAGTTTATGAAGTATAATGTGTTGTCAGTATGCTCATGCTATTTTATAGCATAAGAAGGTGGGGTAGAATTATGCTATTTTATCATAAGAACATAAGAACATAAGAATACATAATGATGAGAACGGGCCGTTCGGCCCATCTTGGCTCATCATGTCCTAATCTAAAGAACATCTAGTACTACATCTAGCCTGGCCTTGAATAGCCCGAGCATTTCTGCCTCTACTACCTGACCTGGCAAGCTGTTCCAGGCATTGACAACTCTCTTTCATCATGCCAAAGGATAGGCAGAAAGAGTCATTTCTCAGGCCACACCAGTCCAACTTAGCATAAACACATGATAATGGGGAGGCATCTGACAGATGAAACACAGATCTGACTCATTGTGGTCATTTAAAGATCACAAGGACCTCCTTGCAACCCCCCCCAAAAAAAAACACTTGACAATATTGCAAGTCTTTCTTTATCTTTGAACTAAACCCTACTGTTACATGACACAGAAACGCTTAAAGGTCCACATGTAGAGTATATAAGTGTATAAGTCAGTGTACTTTTTGCATCTGAAGTAGTGGAACTGCCTTTTATCTGTATAAATAAATAAATACTGAGTACATCCTGAAGTGAAGCCATGGTAACATTAGCCTCAATGTCACTCCAGTGGGAGTAAATATTTTATTTCGATGTTATTTACAACAGGAAACATCACAAAATATGCCTCTGAGAGGATTAAAATGTACAACTGAATAATTCAGTGTGTTGATTTCTCTGCATGATAAGATAAACATCTCTTCCCTGTTTTTTTCCCTCACATGATACATTGTGAACGACTTGTTGCAACTGTTCCTCTCTAAGCTGTTTTCCCATAGGCTGGCAAAGCAAGAGTGCCTGCTCACATAGCACTTAACAAGCCGAGTAACCTCATCCATTGATATAAAAAAGGAAGAGCAGGACACCAAAAGCTTGCTTTTATTCGTTTTCCTGTATTTATAACTGGAATGGCAAAGTTCTAGGAGAAATGTACTTTGCATGTCAACGCATTTTTGATGTGATGTTGCAAGAATTGCATTGTAAGGTAAAAGTGGAAATAAAGGTCTATATTATCAAGCTAGGTGATCATTTTAAGGTGGGGATGATTGGGTATGCATTGTAGGATAAAGGTCAGAGCATGGTGAGGCTAGTAGGGTAAATATTGTATTGCAATAGCTAATTAATGGTTAAAAATTTTTTCATCATTTCAATATTTTTTGCTTGAGACAACTAGTTATTTTTACTTTTGGAGATATGTGTTGGCTTTTTTATCAATTAAATTACACATTTTTAATTGTAGTCTGTTCATGTCATTCGATTAGAAGCCATTGATTGGGTCACACAGGTTGGTGATTGACAGCCGGTTGTAGCTCCACCAATCATGGGATTCATGGAGCCTCAGTGAACCATAAATAGCCCTGGTGGCATGTAGTGCTGATGAGTTCATTACGGTGACCCCTATAAATAAGACAGTGCCCCCTGTGCAGAAGTATATTAGCACAGGGTGCACAGTTGGGTTATGTCTGCAGGGGAGGTCAGAACCCAAGCCTAATCCTTACACGGATCAAAGAAATGAATCCATTTCTGCCCCTGTTGCAAAATTTGCTTTTGCCCTAGTGGGGCGGAAAAAATGCTTTTTCATTCATGGCTGAGGTGTGACACGAGCCATGGATTCAACAGCCAGTGGTCAAACTGCAGAAGCAAGAATTCACTTTGTAGATGAACACACCATAGCTGCCACTCCTTACCTCAGTGCATAGCCTTGTATTTATGTAGTCACTGACGAGAGCACAGGGCAAAAACAAGGCTCTGTCTGGGTAAACAGCAGAAACTTTGGCTTCCCGAGCCACGCCGTTCTTTCATCTGAAGTCCATTACGGCGATTTGCCTAAGTGCATTACTTGGTCTCGACGGGGACGTCTTTTTTTTTTTTATCCGTGTCGTGAGCTGATAATGTCTCTCCTTCCCTCCATTATAGGGAACCTTCCATGTAATTAGAGCGAAACCTAATTACAGAGGGCACCCCAGAGATGGGAGAAAAGGTTGTTTTATAATGAGCCGTCGATGTTCAGGAACGGGCGAACGGCAGTCAGGAGGAGGTCATTGCCGTGCCTGAACAAGGCTTTCCCTTCAGTGAGATCAGGTGCGTAGCTACCCATCTCAAAAGACAGAAACAGGATTTTGTTCGTCTTTATAAGAAGCCCCGACTCCCCGCACACCTTCGCTGGGCCGATTGATCCACATATGCATGACCGCCCGGGCCATCACTGCAAGCAATGGTGCAATATTCAATTCCCTTTTGGACTATGTATTAGTCTACAGTAAGCTGTAAATATCCTGTGCGCATATTCATCTTTCAGTGCAATGAAAACAAAACATTCTCCTTTCTTGTTCTCAGCATAAGATCGTATAAAATGAAAAATGGAATAAATGTAAAGCGATTTAAAAAGGCGTGTGAATAAGTGTTGATATAAAATATTCCAGGAGTCATTAGCTGATGATACTGAACACTCTGGTTTGCCCACGGCAATATGCACACTTTGCGCATTCATTTATTTCTTCATTTTGAAATTCCTGCTCTCCTCCGTTCCCTACTCGCAGTCATCACAAACAGAAACCTGTGTGATGCGCTGGTACCATATCCAAACTTACACCTGTTTAGAAATTGTCATTAAATTACCCCACAATATTGGCCCGCCAAGTTCTATTCACATTGATAATGGATAATGTGATTCATAACACAATAGGTCGGACACTATTTGTGCCATTATCATAGATTTGGGGGAGAGAGTGACCTATTGTATTAAAGGTGTAGCCAGGTTGTGTGAACAAATTGTTCGGCAGTAAATTAAGAGTTCGGATCTGTCATAAAACCTTTCAGGGGGGGCTTAAGAGCGGTAGATGAACTGTCATAAAACATTTGGGGGGGGTGAGGGGGGGTTAAATCAGAAACCACCCCGGCTACGCTGTCTATGCGCATTAGAGAGACACCATGGCTATTAGAGGAGTATTGGATTACAACGGGCATTCCTTTCGTTGTATTTACATTCAAACAATGCAAGTGTGTTGGGAATTTTGAAAATCCCAGAATTGTACATATTTAGGACAATTCTGAGACTGGGGATGACATGACTTTCCTAAGTTATTTTAATTTTTAAAATCACCAATCGCCTGGAAAACGTCACAGTGCTCCAAGTGTTATTCCAATTTGATTGGGCTTAGTTGGGTTTTCTTTCTGTTCGTCCACTGAAATGTCCTGTCTCGTCTTCGGGAGTGTCAGGTGTTGTCAGTCTCACTGACTCATGTCTGAAACCCTCATTCATCTCTCTAATCCGGGCGCTTAGCGGGCCACTTGCGTTTCTGCAGTGCCTTCATTTTGCTCAGAACTTTGTTCGATGCGACAGGAGTTTTCATTAGGTTGTTTACTTTGTGTTTCATTTGCATTGTATTTCATCATTGAGTTTCTATGGCAACATGTAATTTCAATGCAGTAGCAGTTCCTCCCCCATCTCTGCTATGCTCTGATCCAGATACAAAAAAACATTTGAACAAGGGATTGTACTTGTAACATTATTGTTATTATAAATATTACTATTATTATTAATATAACAAGAACAATAAACATAAATAATTATTCATTCAAAAGTGACTAATGGCAAAGGACTAACCAGAAAAAAAAGGTTAAAAGATTTGATACAGGTGCAAGTCATGCATGTAAACAGCTAAAGGTTGCAAGGTTTCTCAGTAAAGAAAATTTTTGATGTATACTGTAGCCGACCATCAAAAACCTTTTTGGTTATAAAATAGTTTTTTCAAGTTGATAAATTCATTTATGCATATTTACATTTTGAAATTGCATGAGCTGTTATGATTATTTTAAATATTACCGGTATGTATCCACCATACCTGGCCCCGATTAGATTATGTGGAAGTATATGTTATGTGGGAAATATAAACAAATTATTTGTTAAAGGGAATATAGATATTTTAAATGTGTTTAAAACATTTTTCCCATTTTGCTGAAGTCCCCCCTGGGATGCGAGTTTGCAAACCCCTGCACTAGTAAACAGTAGCTGTTGAGGCAGGAACAAATACGGAAACAGGGCATTGAAGGAACCATGCGATCAAAGGCCATCGCTGTTCCTGAGATTAGACGGCCATTATCGGAACCAGGGAAGGGAGGCTGTAATCATGCGTGGGTGACTCAAAGGGTCAAAGTTTATCCTGGTTTTCTATAGTGTGAGACTGACACTGGTGTGAAAATGTGTCCTCTTGATAGTGGAGGAACACAAACACTCCGTTAAGGGCAGGGGCAACAACCTGCCACTCACCCAGTTGTAAATAAACGGATTTGATGGCGGGGGAGGGACGGAGGTGGAGGCAGGGTCAGGGGTTTGCAAGCGAAAAACAATTTATATTTACTGCCCTGTCAGGAATCCACCCCTGGTTGATGGCTTTTATGTCTGCTGTTGTTCCTGGTGTCCAGTCCAGGTTTTGTCACGCAATCGAGAACCATTCAGCCCATCCAATAAAAACACAATTAACGTCTCACGAAGGGGGGGTACAGTAACAAAGTGAATATTGAATTCCCATATCTCAAGCTTTCATTTCTGTTGGCCAATGAGCAGCGATTCTTCTCTGTCCTTTATTTTGGAAAGAGTTATTAAATATTGATTGGGCTGTGAGGGTAATTTTTCAAGGTCACCGCCCGTGTCGGATGGGTGATTGATGCGGCTGTCAAGGCCCGACGATTCCTCACTGCTGCTTGCCTGCAGTTTAAAAGACGGGAGAGGAAGACTGATAGAGGAAGGGAAGACTGACTGGTGGTGTTGGCATGTGTGCTATTTTTGAGTGACTTAAAGGCATTTTCAAACGACCAAACTGGACACATTGTGTGCTGAATATAAAAACAGAACATCTGTTTTAGTAGTTATTTTGTAGCGATTTCTTATATTCGTTGTTTTTCTTCTTGTTGTTAATCTCCAGATTAGAACATGATGAGCCAAGATGGGCCGAACGGCCCGTTCTCATCATTATGTATTTATGTTCTTATGTTCCCAATTTGAAATTCCCAGTCGTATTCGTGGGCCATTCACATCACTGCAACTTCCACTGTCGATTTTGGAGCGGACGGATGTCCAACAGAACTGCGCGCTCAGCCACCATTCAGCTTCTTTTCAGCGCAAACCGCCAGCCCAAGCTGCTGCAGTTACTGGAACGCTGTGCAGCTGGCTCACCCAGCACAGGAGGATCGCAGGCACCACACTGACCAGAAGAGTTGCCGCTGAGCGTTGAGGTGGAGAAACGCCTTAGCGACCAATTAGCCAATTACACATCGCCCCACAGGACATCTGCCCAGAGCTGGAACGAGCACTGCCCAGATTCAGTCCAGACCATATGGTGCACCGCTGCTCTAAGGAAAACTCCAAGAGCTGGACACACCCTTCAAGAGGCAAAACAGTTTTTAACTGGATCAAGCTGTTCCGATTTTTTTTTAACAGTTTTTTAACAGACGGAAGCATTCATTTTTCCCCTCATTTTTAAATACTGAGGATGAACATTCGGTGAGACGTTTTCGCATCGAAAGGGTCCGCACACTGCATTTCAGCAAAGGAATGAAAAGAAGACTTTGTAGAACGGTTGTCTCTCTTGCCGTTTGTGGACTACAAAGTATCTCCCAGTCAATTCATTTTCAAACTCAATTTTTTAAGCCAGATGTAGTATATCTAACCATGTCATGGATAAATATTAGATATGGTCATGTACTGATTTCATATTGGTAGGAGCCACTTACCATACAGATTACAGGCAATTTGCAAATTAATCATCACCCGTTGTTCCCAGCGATAGCCGCCAAATGACCATTAACATTCTTCGCATGGGAGAGCACTAAAATGATGATCGGTTAAGTGTCTAGCGCTATGAGAAAGCCCAGAAGGTAGGGTTTCTGAAAAGTCCTTGAGTATGTTGTGTCAAACATGCCTCTTTCGCCCTGTGGTGAGGCTGCAGACAGAGCGCCTGAGAGGAATGAGAGATATGCCGTTCTCCTGGCAGGACTGCTGAAGATGGGTATCAGCTATCAACAACCCGGCAGGGGAATATGACTGCTTTTGGGGCCGAGTGTTATCAGTGTATACATTTATGAAACAAAAGCGATGTGTTGTCGAGAAACAAAGGGCAGACTTTGCGCACGGACTGAGACGGAGGAATGCGGCCATGGGGGGTTGGGGCCATGGGACACCACGCCGGCGGAGACATTCTGGCTCCCCCTTATATTGAATTCACTTAATTTACTGTGTTTTCAGCCCACTTTCCACGACAGGTTTAAAGGTAGACGTACTGATGAGCTCCTGTTGTCATGAGGCTTCAGTCTTTCTGTCTGGTTGTCATTCCATTGTCGGTTAGCAGCTCAATCCCAGACATCGCAGATGTAATTATTTGAATAATTGAACAGCAACCCTCACCCTCCCTCCAAAAAAAACTAAAAACAAAGCACATGCACAAGCAAGGTTAAATGGCCTCAAGGCATAGACTAGGGAAGTGCCTGGCTGGTATAAGGCTGTTAACTGTTGCAAAAATATTTTGGCATAGAAAACAGGATGGCACATTTTGTTAACACAAAAAATGTTAACAGCAGAATGCATATACAGTACCAGTCAGTTTGAGTCACCGCCTGGAAACTAGGTTTATTTCATAATTGACAATGTTTTACACCATATACGTTTCTGTAAATACTTGAAAATGACAAAAAACATATGTAACAATAAACATAAGAAACATCAAAGCAATGTTCAAGAAAATTGAAAATTGTCTCTAAATCTTGGATTCCTCAAAATAGCCATCCCTTGCCTTGATAACAGCTTCACAAACACGGGCCATTTGGTTAAAAGGTTTCAGCAGGAAATCACCCAACATGTCTTCCCAGCTCTCCTGCAGTAATTCCCAGAGACACTTGTGGGTTGCTTTGCTTTGCCTCTTCTGTCCCATACAAGTTCTATGGGATTAAGATCTGGACACTGGGCAGGCCAGGCCATTAGTTTGAGTTGTCCTTCACATTCCTCCTTCACCAGAACTTCAAGGTGTGTTTCAGGTCGTTATCTTGCTGAAGAACGAAGGAGTGTCCAATTAGCCGTAATCCAGATGGAAGGTGTACTCAAACTTTTGACTGGCACTGTATATCAGCTATCTTACTTTCTGTGTACTACATCTGACCTACATCACTCACGTTAATGTATGCCAAATCTGTGCCACATCCCTAATGCTGATGGAGTGCAAGACAACAATTTGCTCTTGCTCTGTTAAGCCTCATGAGCCTCAAGGACTATTTGTTTTGTTTTTCTCTGTAACCCACAATTTTCCAGGAGTTCATCTCGACCGCCTTTTAAGGGGTCAGGGAATAATTTTCCAGTCTCCCACATTGGTTCCAATGGTTTTCTGGTTTTTTGATTCCCTCTGGAAAATGCCAATTGTGAAGCGCTGTGTGACAACCTGTTTGTAAATGGCGCTATACAAAAATAAAGATTGATTGATTGATTGATTGGTTACATATAGTAACATGTGTGTGTCTCAGGTCTTTACTGCTAATCCTGTATTAGTACACCCTTTCCCAATAACACGGGGAACAGGGTCCCATCTCTGAGAGATCTGTGGTCTGTTCTCCGCCCCCTTCCCCTCTTTGCCAAGCTGCATACATCTCTGCAAGAATCCACTGTCACATCGATATCAGGGTCCCAACCTGCCTCTTCTGAAGCCAGTGGCATCTGCGCACGTTGTTATCAATCGGTCGGAGCATTCGCCCCATCTGCGCACGTCCTGTGCCAAACCCGTCTGATCTTCTGCCAGAGAAATACCTTTGTTTTTTGTGGGGAGCCCAAACATACAAGTGAAATGGATCAGGGGAAGGCTTGGTCCACCTAGGGCAGGGGTCGGCAACCTGTAACACTCAAAGAGCCATTTGGACCCGGTTTCCACGGAAAAGTAAACACTGGGAGCCGCCAGTGGCGTAGCGTGTGGGGGATTTTCGTGCGCGAGGAAATTTAGAACTACAAATAAAATACACTTCAATTGGATACTTATAATTTATTTTCCCAAGCCAAGCGGAGCCGCAGCATAAGGATGAAAGAGCCGCAGCATAAGGGTGAAAGAGCCGCAGGTTGCCGACCCCTGACCTAGGGGTTTCTGCACCACTGATAAGTTGAGGCAGGAGTTTATGTCAAAGGACTCAATCAGACATGAACCCTTAAGCATCATACTGGGGTTGCCAGTTACCCAGTCCCGACACACCACAGGGTAAAAAGGATACAGGTGAGCTGGGAAAATATGTATCCTTGTCGTAGTAGTCATCAGGTTCCATTGCCCTGTGGCTTTGTGACGATGGGAAGGTTATAAATTCCCAGAGTGTGTTTTGTTTGATGTTTTCCTCTATAATATTTCAGATTCTTGGTTTGAATAATCACTACATATAAGAAATTCCATACTATGGGGCTGCCAAGTGGTTCGTCCCACTAAAGCACTGGTTCAGTGTGGTGACTCGTCCTACAGTCTGGTATGGAATCTTGCCCTGCAAGGCCAGCACATAACTAACCACAGTAGCACCAATTATTATTGCGTACGGAATCAGAAATCTAAGTCCATAAGTAGCAGGAGCTACTGTAGAGAGGCACTTGCTAACCAGGCCGTAGACATTGAAGAATGGAGGATTTAGGTCAATGAAGAAAACAGAGTAAATTGGCGGTACTGTGCCTGGCTTTCCACTGCATTTTTTTATTTTTTTGTATTATTCCCCAGCCATTTATTTCCACCCAACGAGCTCCAAGCAAATAACTTTTCTGCAAGGAGCAAACCAAAATAAAAAAGTAATTACATGGGCGATCAATGAAATCACGCACACACATCTCAGGTTCTGCTGCTGTTGGTGAGCATATTTCATCAAGCGCTGCTGGATAATGGAGAAGGTGAAAAACGATGGTCTGCGTCGGCGGCAGCCGTGGCAGTACGGTGCCCCTCCGGGTCCGATTGTGGGGGTTACTGACATTTTAACAAGTCAAAGATTTTTTACATTATAATTTTTTTACCCACAAGGTCCCGACTCCTTGTCTCGATGTCCTCCGCACCCACGCTAACATGGCTGCTGCCGATCCACTTTATTTCTCCAGGAACACGACCCTGTGGGCCACCCCCACCTCGGGGCCACAGAGTATCCACAGACGGAGAAACGGACTGGAAACCCTTTCCAATCTAAGTGATATACTCTGAGCAGGGGAGCATAACCGCTGTACCAGGAAATGAGGGGAATTTCACTTCAAAGCTCCTTACTATGCACATTTTCTGAATGAATTCCTCAGTAAATGAAGACGTTTGTCTTCTTTATCTCCCAATATCCTTTATTATTGCAAACAAATAGATATGGATGCTGTGAATGGTTGACTGGAGCTAGGCTGACATTTAGTTTTCTTACTGTATTGCTTTGTTCATTTCGTCTGCTTGGGGTTTTTGGGGGGGCAGTTTTGTTTGCTTGGATGTTAAAACGCTTCCAAAGATTTGCTGATGGTGAAAATGTCAAACGTAGGCATTACAACAGGGCACAGTCAGTAATACTGGGTGAGTTTCGACAATAAACAAAACACAAGTAAATGTAAATCAGTTTGACCACCACATTGACTTCACAGTCACAACTGGGGCAGGGGGAGATGAATTCTGGAGATCTGTACCTTTCCCAGTCCAGGGGTGTCTTTGACCTTGTTGACGGCGCGGAGCAGGCAGGGCGGGGCTGGGGGGGGTGAGGTCTGCAGGATCCCGCTGAAGTTGGTGGGGAAGAGGGGCGGGTCGCACGCCACGGGGAGGGCGGGACGCTGCTTCTTCTTCTTGGAGGAGAGGTTCAGCTTCTGGGCGGCTCTGAGGGAGGCAAAGGAGCGATTTAGTCAGCCAGTAAAGATGAGGATGGCGTGTAAGGAGGACCTAAGATGGCAACCACAATCACTCTGCAAGGAGGAGTCAAGATGGCCATCCCTATTAGTCCTGTTCTTTCATTGTGGACCCTGAAGCCAACGGCTGGAAGTACTTAGTCATTTCATATGTGTGCTGATTGTTGAAACCTAGAATATTAAATATTACAGAGGGAAACATAAAACAAACAGAGGGGAATTTATATGATGGTAACCACAATTACTATGTAATGGCCCAGTCTGTACTAGTCCCATCCTTGCATTATTGATCTGAAGCTCAACTGTTACTACTTAGTTCAGAAATTTTGATGATGACCTGAGGTGAAGCAGGAAGTTCCAAGTGTGCACTTTCCCTGGTGATAAACATCTCTGGCGATGCTCTATTTTGCTGATAGATCTTTAGTTACATTAGTACATTAGTACGTAAGATAGTACATTAGTACATGGTGAAGTACACATGATAACAAACCACAAATGGTAAATAAACTCCTGCTGTTTTAAAGGCTGACTTTAATTACACGCAATGTGGCTGAAGCATTCCCTTGAAAACACAGAACTAATATCCAAGCTCTAGATAATTAAATAACTCTGCATATCCTGCATTTTACGACCATGAAAACCAGCTGGTCTCCACAAGACACAATTGTCCCGTTGCCTCTTGACTACAGTCTCATCTCTGCAATACTGCCGAACTGTCACAGAAGATCTGCTAAATGTTTTTTTAAGTCGTTAATTGAAATGGAATCAGATGCACAGTATCCTGAGGGTGTTGGGCATATTGATCGTCTGCTTAGGCGAGCTGTTGGTTGTAACACTGGCGGGAACTTTCAGCTCAGGGCTTGTGTGCACAAACGCAGAGAGAAGGGAGTGTGCCTGCTCTGCACAGCCTGACATGCCACTGTGACAAAGCACGTGAGGTCGCATGGACCAATGCACCCTGCTCTGACCTGCAGCCAATTGTTTTTCATCAGGAACAGTGTACAGTTTTAAAAAAACCCTGCATAAATTGCATGTGGTACACTGCACACAAGCTAGCCAACAGGGGTGGGGGGGGGCATGCTAGATGATTGAAATCGGAGTACCCTGAATACATAACTATCTACAGAACAAGGGGAGAACTTCATCTCTGAAAACAGGGATGTTTTAAAAGCCTCCCTCATTAATCTCAGCTCTCCCAGTCTGGGCTGTCCATTACTATCTAAGAGTGAGGGATAGCTGCTTCACTGCAGCTCATGGCAAAGGCTTTGTAAACTAATCAGATATCTTCCAAGGACTCAGTGGGGACTGTTCTACCCTGTTCCCAACCCAAACCCCAACAAGTTGTCTCCATACCACTAGAATCATTACATCCATCCATGCTCTTATCTAGAGTGACTAACAAAATGAAGTGCATATGCACATTCAAATAGGTTCATAAGCAGCAGCAACTACAGAGAAGGATAAGTAGCACTTCCAGTCAGTAACAGTGTAACAGGATGTGCTCAATTATACTGACCGTGCGTACCGTGCGTGCATGCGTGCGTGCGTGCATGCGTGCATGCATGCGTGTGTGCATGTGTGCGTCTGTATGAGTGCAATTCAGCCAACATTTAAACTCCAGCATGCTTATCCACAGTCGCCCGAGGATACAAGTGACAAGCAACAGCTGTGTTTCAAAGACAAAAAAAGAAAAGATTTACTCTTATCATGTCTCTGTTAAGATAGAAAACATAAAATAAAACACCACTTAAATGATACCATCAAAAGAAAAATTCAGTTTGAGTAATAATAATATTTTCTATGGGTTTTCAGATTACAGTTACCATGCAGACAATGAGATCATTTGTTCTTATCACAAGGTAAGCAGAACCTGCAGTGATACACTGTACATTAGCCATTGGCAAAAGCTGGTATAATAACTCAGTGCTGCTACAGAACTCGATGAGTGCATGCTTAAGCCCTAGTGCAGCTTTTTTTAGAGCAAATGTATATGCAGTCATGTAACTAGTGTAATTATTTGAACACTCGTTATCATCAATCTTTTTTGATGATGAAATGAGCTTTATTAATGGCTAAAACACAAACACAGTCACCTTATTCAGCAGCTTCACAATGCCTTCCTACATCAAGCATTACTGTCCATGTTAATGCGCTCTTCAAAGAAAAGTCTGTGTCTTTATTCCTTTTGGGTGGCTAACTCTCGGCTGTGCCTTGGGAGCAAAATTGAATTGTGGTTTATGTTCATACAATGTCATGGACAGTCGTGAGTTACTCAAAAGGCCTTCAGAGGGGCCTCGGATAGCGTAGCGGTGTAGCACACTTGTTTTGACTGGTGCTTTACGAGTGTGAGCTGCCTGTTGCGGTTGCAGTTTGAAAGCTAACTATGCCAGTCCGGCCCTGGCTGCGAGCCCCGATCGGGAGCGGCGTTTGGCTGTCCACCCTAGAGGGAGGGGGGAGGGTGAGCCGGCACTAGCTCACCAAGGAGCACGGAGGACTTCCCTGTGGACAGGGCCTTCAGAAATCTGACTGAATTCACTACTCCTGCCTTACCAACCACTCTGTCTCTCTGGACTGCCTGTCTTGTCCAGGGTCTAAGCCTTGCAACATAACCCTTAGAACATGTTTCTTGCAATAATTAAAGCTCCTTCTTTAAAAGTACAACTTCTCCTTGGCTCTGATTAAATAGAGTGAACAGGTACAAATAAAAAGTAAAGGAAACGCCACCATAAAGTGTCTTAATAGAGCATTGGGTCACCACGAGCCAACAGAACAGCTTCAATGTGCCTTGGCATAAATTCTACAAGTGTCTGGAACTCTACTGGAGAGATGCAACACCATTCTTCCATGAGAAATTCCATAATTTCATGTTTTGTTGATGGTGGTGGAAAACACTCTCTCCCATGTGTGTTCAATTGGGTTGAGATCTGGTGACTGAGACAGTCATGGCATATGGGTTACATTGTTTTCATGTCTTGCCCTCTAAGGGGTTGAGTGGATCTAAACCATGCCAGGAAAGTGCACCCCACACTATAACAGAGCCGCAAGAACCCTTCATTTACTCAAGTGTTTCTTTTATTTTGGTAGTTACCTGTAGATTAGATGCAAAAGCATATGACTACACAGGTGAAAAGAGAAGGTATTTCAGACCTAGATATGTCACTTAGTTTTACAGTGACCGATTCTCGCTCTAACAATCCAGGGGAGGAAGGAACAGATTCCCCTAAAATCCCTATCCATACAATGTGCTGCAAATTATAAACACCAGCTTATAAAAATTCACTAGTTTCCAACATGGACATCACCGAGAACAACTCAACAAAAGTACAAAGAAATACATCATAATATTAATTAATAAATAATAAATATATTCTCAGGAAGTAGGTGTTACTTTGCAGAGGTGGTAATGAGATTTCTCAGCACAGTCTCATACCAGCAAATGAGTTCTTTAGCTCTTTCTTTATCTCTCTCTCCCTCTGTCTCCCGACACAGACAGAAACACACACATATATATTTAGACATAGAGAGACAAAGAAATATGGGAAATATTCTATACCAAAAAACGAAAATGCTTTTATATTTAAGACATAAACATTTTAAAATACAAACACACATAACCATAAACACCCATATACAAAAACCCACAAAAACATATATATATATACACAATATGTATGTATGTACAATATATAACTACAAACGTATCAATGCATATGTGCACACATACATATGTACATCTATATACAAACAAGTCCACAAAAGTGAAAGAAAAGGCTGTAATGTATTCTCTCTGACTGAAAAACCTCAAGGGAGAGAGTTGTCTGAGAGTAAAATGACTTATAGGTCTCACCTGTCCATCTGCTTGTGAGGGCCTGCTGAGAGTAATGACCAATGCTTTGCCCCCCCTGCCTAAGCTCTGCTCCAGCAAGTTTACCTCTCCACGGGTCATCTCTTGATATCACAAGAGACGGTGAAGGAGAGAGACGTCGAGAAAGAGAGAAACAGACCCAAAGTGGGAGGGAGAGGGAGAAAAACAGACAGTAGGAGGGAGAAGGTGAGCGAGAGAGTGAGTGAGAGGAGTTTTCAGGCAGCAAGGGAAAGGGGGTGAGACATTGAGCGAAGGAATAGAGGAAGAAAGGGGGCAAGGAGGTGAGAGTGAGGGAGGGGATGCAAGGGTAGGAGAGTGTGAGAGTGAGAGAGATGGGCAGAGAAAGAGACAGAGAAAGAGTGATGGACTGGGAGAGAGCCAGAGAGAGATATACAGCGAGCTGATTCCCAGCCCTGTAAACTCAGCAGATATTGTCTGCTCTACAAAGGACTGCACCAATCTCCCTCCCTCTTTTTCTCCCTCTCTCCATCTCCCTCCCTCTCAGCTCTTTCACGCTCACTTCAGACTTCTTGCAGGAGCTTTTTTAACCCATTCGTTCACCCTCAACACTAACAAACACACTCACGAACACCCACGTGAGCACACACACACACACACACACACTCGCACGCACACAGACACACACACAAATTGCACAAGAGCACAACAGATTGTCACAAACT
Source organism: Aldrovandia affinis (assembly GCA_029706075.1). NCBI lineage: Eukaryota > Metazoa > Chordata > Actinopteri > Notacanthiformes > Halosauridae > Aldrovandia > Aldrovandia affinis. The sequence continues at coordinate 2,485,424 of JAINUG010000141.1, forward strand.
TCAAGTCCGCTGACAAGGAAATGCACAGTGTCTCATTGACATAGAGCACGTGTCCTGAGAACAGCCTCCAAGCTTTCAACAACAACCAGCGTCTGACTGCAGCTGCGCAGGGGGATCTTCTTTTCTTGAAGCTCTGCCAAACAGACTCTGGCGAAGTTTAGGGAAGACTGAAACATATGCCAGGAGAAGGCATTTCACTTAAGGCCATGCAGGATATCTTTAGCTCTTCGCTGAGCAAAGAGAAGTGGGGGGGGGGGGGGAGAAAAAAGACAAGGAAGAAGTTGGCACAGGAACCCTGGAGCCTATCCAGAAAGTGCAGAAAAAGACAGGAGAGGGAATACAAGAGTTGGATTTCAATTGAACATATTTCTCTCCCAAGGATAAAAAAATAGTCTGTAGAAGAGCAGAGATCCTCATTAAGGGCAGATAACAAAGAGTGAGTGACAAACTCATTCCAGATGCAAATTGCACATTCACTGGAACGATCTGGACAGTGTGAGGTTTTCACTTCTCTGCGTAGGGTTTCTACGGTTATGTTGCGATGCCATTTAGACTTTATGGTGTACCCAATAATAAAGGGGAGATTTGAGCAAGATTCATATTAACATGAGAAAATATGAACAGAAGCAGGGTAACAGCCCATGGTGCCTGTAAACTGAATGTATTATCTCTCCATTCTTACCTTACAGGCTTTTACCCCAGTATGAGAGCCAATCATGCACTGCCATGCTCAATGTGCGCCAAAACCACATCAATAGTCATGCGAAGATGTGTATGCTGTACACAGTCAAACTATATATATTTGTTATCATAAATCCATACATTCGTTTCTTTAAAATAAGCCCCCAACTGCCTTTGCCAACTGAACACTTTGAGGACACAAGCTCACAAAGGGAGCTCCAAGTGTTCTGATTTGATGTACAACTTCAGAGAGTTCAGATCAGCTTGGCAGTAGATGGGCAGATGGAAACAGAGTAGGTATAAGCACCCCTTGGAAGGCACTGAGGAACACAGAGGATGAAAGCTTGCAGCCAGGTACTACCAACAAGCTCAAGCTGAGAGTTGGAGGTGGAGGAGTTTAATTCCTCTGTCACTTTTAATGTGTGGTTTCCTGCGCTGTCAGGCCCCAGAGGCTATAGCGAAGAAGAGCCTTTACCCATCAACTGAGGATGAAAGGGGACAGGAGCTAACCTCCCACTGCTAACCACTCTACTGTACAATGTGTGAATAAAAAAAAGGCTATTTCTGAAAAATGTATGTTCTACCCTTTCTAGATAAGTGGTACACTGCTGCTGTTCTATTATACTGAGCGGTCTGGCTTGTGCTCCTAACAATGACGGTGAAATAGATTTGTGCTCATGTGACCATGAAAAGTGCTGATGGTTCAGTCCTTGATGGGTAATGGGTAGGCATACCTGTTAAACATTCCATATCCACACACACACACAAGCGCACACAGTAGGTGTTCATGGCTCACGTGATTGAACTGTAATGACCACTTCTTGTGCCTAAGGCCATATATTCTAGAGCAGAAGGAACCATTCCTTCTCTGCACTGAATCCAATTAAATAACTGGTGTGCGATGGATGCAGCTAAATGACTTAAAGAGCAAAAGAGAGTAGGGCTGTTTCTAAAATAAATAATTAGTAGTTTAGCTTACTATAATAGTTGCAATTCGCTTTAAGTTTCTGGAAGAAGTCTTTCAGTATTTGAAGGGGACAGGGACATTAGTTGGACATTGCGAGCACACTGGTAGTTAGCTGGGATTATTGACAAATTAGACTCTCCAACCAAACACTTTCTCTGGATTTTATACAATTTTTTTAGTTTTTTTGCTGCAATCATATTATGACTGCATATTTTTTTCAATGACTCCATGCATTTGCAAGTTGAGCAGGGTGATAAATGTGTTTAACTGTTATGAGAACAAGGTATGAATACAAATTCTAATTTAAGATACTAAATATGCCCAACATTATACCCAATCTTCCAAAAAACTGTCAATAACGTTTTTCTAAACGAGTTTATATTTCAATCAAAATTGACTGTAGGGCTATAATGATTTCTTTTTTATTTCTCCATTAAAGCTGATTAATCTAATGATTTGCTCAATTGAACATATTTGAAATTTCCCCCAGGATGATACTTCAGTTTCTGACCTTTGAGCAAAACATTGGAACTTCATAATTCATTCCGAGTAGAGAATAAAATGAATAGATTTCAGAGTTCTAAAAGAAAATAATTATAATTAACAACCAGCAGTCAGTCTGGAACAAGCCCAGAGACATGCGATATTGCAACTTTTAAAGCTGCTCCTGCTAACGGAATACTTTTTTTTGGTTCAGACGCTGGTGCTAAAATTGCTTAATGAACCATTAGCCCATAAATGGCATGGGGAGAAAATGTTTTTTGGGCCTGTGGTAAGTTCATAAAGATGAAATTAAAGGTTAATGAGCATCTAAATTTGATAGATGCCCACATTTGGCGGTTGTGATGGCAAGGGCTCGTCACAAAATACCCTGTTGGAAAGTTTAAAGACTTTGTAATGCATGAATTGGCACACACAATTTTCCCATGTGCAGAGCTAAGAGTTTTTCTCCTTGAGTTTATTCTTTCGGAAGGAAGCATGCCACGTGACATTTCAACAAGCTTCTGATATCACCCTCATAGCTTTTTTTGTTGAACTAAACCTATTCCTGTGAAAACATGACAGAAAATAACAGTTTTAATTCTGTGATTCCGAAGAGAAGGGAAGCTCTGAGCTTCAACACGGGAGAACATCGAGACCAATTAGGCGCAGACACCACAAATCCATTTGTCGGGAGCTAAGGAAATGTCTCACTTCACCTGCATTCATTTACTCATTACAAGGAAATTCTTGTTGGGCCTCACACCCAAGCCCAGGTTTAAAAGCTAGGGATAATTGGAAGGATTCTGCAAGGTCGCACATAGCAGCGCTCCATAAATGACCAACAGCCATCGCGGCAACCCGTGGGGACGAACAGCCAGGGGAGAAGATTTTCCTGGCTGTGCCGGTTAGCCAGCAGGCATCCGCGGTACCAGGTCTACATTACAAAGAGATATTTTCACTCTTTTGACATTCAATTATGCTGCAGACGAGGCGAGGAAAAGGTCTTGGGACCAGTGACCCGGAAAAAGACGGCGCTCAGTGTCGTACAGGAAATAAAAGGCTTGCGGCCGCCACCACCATGTCTCTGGACGTCCCCTCCATTATTATCTCTGTCCTCACCGAGCTGTGAGCCGCCACTCACTACTTCCTCTCCTGTTTTACATTCAAATGTTCTATTCCACCAAGTGTTCCCCACTGCCAGCCACAGTCCACCCTGGTGCTGCCTGGATTCAGAATTAGACCACGGTGTGGATCACTACACTGAGAGCCGGTGCTGTACCGGGACAAGCCACCCAACAGCCCCACGGAAGATATCTCAAGTCGAGTTCCATCAGCAATGCAAGAGGACATACAGGTAACTGCCAAAGTAAAGGAAACTGATTCGATGAGCATGAAAATGATGTAAACCATATACCAGGGGTCTCCAATCTTATCCAAGAAGGGCCGGTGTGGGTGCAGACTTTTGTTCTAGCCCAGAACTAAAAACGCCTGATTCAACTAATCCACCAATCGTGGTCTTCAATCGAGACCTTCATTAGTCGAATCAGGTGTGTTAGTTCTGGGCTACAACAAAAGCCTGCACCCACACCGGCCCTTCTTGGATAAGATTGGAGACCCCTGCCATATACCATGGCCATCTCAGTCACCAGATATTAACCCAACTGAACACTTATGGGAGATTCTGGAGCGGCGCTGGAGACAGAATTTCCCATCACCACCACCACCATCACCACCACCACCATCAAAACACCAAATAATGGAATTTCTCATAGAAACATGGTGTTGCATCCCAATAGAGTCCAATACAGACACTTGTATAATTTATGCCAAGGTGCATTGAAGTTGTTCTGGTGGTTCGTGGTGGCCCAATACCCTACTTCAGGAATGGGCAAGGAGGGCCGTATCCGTTTCTGGATTTCATGCCAACTTCTGCTCTGAATTATTTAATTAGCCCAATCATTTACGTGATCTGACATTTTAGCTGACAGACATGAATGACTGTTCTTGTGTTCCCATATGAAGCATGTAACTCTGGTCTAATCTACAAGTGAACCAGCATTGGCGCATCCAACTAATTAGCTCATTGAGCCAGGGGTAATTGGTAGAAACAAAAACATGCCTACACACCAGCCCTCCAGGACCATAATTGCCCACCTCTGCCCTACTTTACACTTGAAGTTGTTGTTTCCTTTATTTTGTTAGTTACATGCAGTTGGATATTTAGTGAAAGGTACATTTCGTATTGATGATAGGAAGTATTTTTTCACATAAAGTAATAACTGCCTATGATTCGTAGTCGAAACAGAGATCCAAGGCCAGGCTTGACATGGTGCAACATGCACTCAACACTGTCAGCAAAACATTGAGCCTGGATGGGCTGAATGGCTTGTTCTCATCATTAAATTGTCTCATGTCCTTAGGACTGAATAACTGCTAGATTTATTTTCCTATATTAATACATATCATAGAGGTGAAATGGAGGTCATTTGCATCACGTTAATTTTACTTACTTTTCAAGGACCAAGGATAAAATTTCTTTCAGCATATGCTGTCATTACGTGTTTGTTATGGACCTGTTCAATTATATTTTAGACATTAGTGGTGTAACCAATTTACTCAATTGTCTTTACAATAAAACCAAGGGTTTGTTCTAAGAATATGTAAAAGCAATATTTCTGTTGCCAGGCAGGTCTCCTGTGTATGCTGGTTTTCCATATGTAACGCAATAATCGACTACTATTTCAACATTTCTTAATAGTTGTTCGGCTGTGCCTTCTCTGGGAAAGGAATGTTCTGTAGAGGAGAATCTGCACGATTACAAAGATGTAAGTAGTACTTTCTTTCACTTCTTTTTGTTACTATCTTCCTCCAAAACAAATTTAAGGTCGGCTGTTCCAATTAATTAAGCCTTATTAGTCGTTAAATTGTTCAAGGTCCTATAACAGTGAAATAATTGCACAACTAATTACCTTTAGCTATCCTGAGGATAATCTGTGGTGCTTAATTAAGTGGCACAAATGTGCAAGAACACCCTGAGGAACACCTCTACTTGTAACTTTCCGTCAGCAGAAACACACCACAAAAGGCCTTGTGATGTCAAAGTCAGGTCAACATTCAGATAAAATCTCAATCAAACATGATCAATATTTAGGTAAAATGTCAATCAAGGATAATTCATTGATCTCTGCAGGAACTAAAAGCTTGTCGTAGGGAGAGGGGGCAAGGGGAGGGGAGGGGCGGAATAACCATCTTCCTTTGAGCCCCTCGATTCTCTATTTTCCAAGTGGCTTTTCAGTCTTTGAAGCATGAAGCAGAGCTGGGTCACGCTATAACTGCAAGATCACGCTGCGGGCACACGCCGCTTTCTGTTTCTCCGTGTTTGCCTGACCGCCATGCTCACCCCAGCAGGGTGCCGCAGTCTCCAAGGCGTAAAGCGAGACTGAGCACGCTCACTGCAGCCTCCCTCCGTTTCCCTCATTAACTGCGGCGGTGAACACACTCGCCGACGAGGGGTCTGAGGTGATGATAATCCGAAAAAAAACAAATAAAATCTCTTCTTCTTTCCCATCGGTTTGGTCAGAGAAGTCAGCCTGCCCCCGCCAAACCAAAAATCTAAATCTGCAGTAGCCAACACACAGGGCAATTTATTCAAATGACAATCTTATCACCAACTACACCAACACCCCCCCACCTCATACCGCAGGTATCTCTTTCCCTGCTCTGAAATTCCGCCAGTGGAGCAGCAGCCATCAACTGACTGACCCGCCCTCCCCCCTTCCCTCCCTCCCTCTCTCCCCTCGGGGAAACATTTGTGGAATAAATCAGACTCACTCTTTGGGCAGTGACATACACCGAGTGAGAACACTGCTAATGAAGGCCCCCGCGCGAGCAAGTCCCCACTGTTTGGTGGCATGATCGATCATGCTGAGGGAGGGGCTGGCTGCCCCCACCCCCACAACTCACAGAGAGAGAGCCCACTCCAACACACACACACACACAGAGATACCCATACTGTACACACACAGACACACATGCACACAACCACACTCTCACACACATACACACACAGACCCAAACCCCTCTGATCCTATACCTCAGGGAGGGAGGGAGGGAGGGAGGGAGGGACGGAGGGAGGGAGGGAGGAGGGAGGGAGGGAGGAGGGAGGGAGGGGGGGAGAGAGATGTCTGAGTCCGATAGACCCCCAGTTCCTTCCCTTCTGCCAGTAAAGCAGTAAACAATCCTGGACACAAATAGGCCAGACACATACGCACCCACGTACAGTTAAAAACACAAATGCAAGCGCAAATCTAAAGCCACAGTGTTCTGGTAAACAGGAGCATAAACCTTACTGTATCACATTAGACAGGGCACCCCTCTGCTACTGTAATTAGCAGTGATGGATTTCACCGCCAACCCTTCTCCCGCCCCCCTCCGACCCCACCAACCCCACCAGTCCTCCCCACATATTCCTGTTTGTGTCCCCTCAGACTAATGACCTCACAGGGGTCGGTATTGTGGGGGTTGTGGGGGTGTAATGGGAGAGGATAGACCAGTTAGGATGTGCATGGTTGACCCTGCTATTGTGCTTACCTAACCAACCAGCCATCATTATAATCCTGCATGTGTGCTGGCAGGGAAAGGCAGGCTGGAGGGGGGGGAGGGGGTAGGGGGTAGGGGGATTCTGAACGTGGCAGGGGGTGGTTGTAGTTGAGCCATGGGCAGGTTGTCGTGTGGGACGCTGAGCTGGAGTGCATCGTCACCATGCCAACACACCTGGGATAGAGCGCCGGGCCAAGCTGTCGTTGTTATGGAGGTAGACCCAGATTTATTCCAGCTTCGGCAGGAAGCAGGAAACGCTTCGATTTATGGAGATCGTTGCGATTACCATAAACACAATCACATGTAGCTTTAGATTGCCAGATACCAGGAGCGATATTATATAACAACCGCATAAGGATTCACCCATTTCTGTACCTACTGACCAAATTATGAAAAACCCATTGTGCTGCACTATGGTAGAAACTGTATTGTATTGTGTTGGATGGAACACAATACAAAAGACTCAATACTGTCCGAAGTATAGGCACAACATTTATCTTTCATGTGTCATGTTTTTAAAAAACATTTTTAAAATTTAACATGTGGTCTGTAAATTTAAATCAATAAGAACAAAAGTGGATTAAGAAGACATCATGAGGTACATAAGCTTTGTCTCACAGCAAGATGTGGGGGAAGGCAGGGATTGTACTTCACTGCACAGAAAAGTCTGGCAGGGATAAAGACATGATAAAGGAATAAATAAATGGCTTTGGCAGGAGGAAGAAAAAAACCAGACGCATATGTGAGAAAGAAATCTCGGTTTTGTTTATTTATTATTATTTTTTATCTTGGGGAAAAAAGGTGTGGAGGAACCAAGTGGTCATGAACCGTTCCGTGACTCAGCCTCCGTGTGGCCCTGCTGCGTCGAGTCAGTGGGCGTCACGATGGAGCTCGGATGGCACCCGGGGCTGAGGGCACAGCGTGTGTGGGTCGCAGGAATGCGGAGTGGTGTGTGGGTGTGGGTGTGGGTGTGGGGGCGTGGTTTGAGAATAGCATGGTGAGGCGTGGACGTGGTGTAGTGAGGGGGCTTGGCAGGGCATGTGTGTGGGGTAGTGTAAGAGTGTGGCAGGGTGTGGGTGTGGGGTAGTGTGAGAGTGTGGCAGGGCGTGGGTGTGGGGTAGTGTGAGAGTGTGGCAGGGCGTGGGTGTGGGGGTGTGGAGTGTGGCAGGGCGTGGGTGTGGGGTAGTGTGAGAGTGTGGCAGGGCGTGGGTGTGGGGTAGTGTGAGAGTGTGGCAGGGCGTGGGTGTGGGGTAGTGAGGGGAGTGTGGCAGGGCGTGGGGTAGTGTGGGAGTGTGGCAGGGCGTGGGTGTGGGGTAGTGTGAGTGTGGCAGGGTGTGGGTGTGGGGTAGTGTGAGAGTGTGGCAGGGCGTGGGTGTGGGGTAGTGTGAGAGTGTGGCAGGGCGTGGGTGTGGGGTAGTGTGAGAGCGTGGCAGGGTGTGGGTGTGGGGTAGTGTGAGAGTGTGGCAGGGTGTGGGTGTGGGGTAGTGTGAGAGTGTGGCAGGGCGTGGGTGTGGGGTAGTGTGAGAGTGTGGCAGGGCGTGGGTGTGGGGTAGTGTGAGAGTGTGGCAGGGTGTGGGTGTGGGGTAGTGTGAGAGTGTGGCAGGGTGTGGGTGTGGGGTAGTGTGAGAGTGTGGCAGGGCGTGGGTGTGGGGTAGTGTGGCAGGGCATGGGTGAGGCTTGGGCATAGGCATATTTTGGTTGTGGCTGGGCATGGGCGTTGTGTGGGCATGGCATTGTTTGGGGGTGTGCCAGGGCTGTCCGATTGGTGACTGGGCCCTTTCTTGCACCCTCACGGAAGCATGCCAAGCATCCATGCAGCAGATGTTTCCCGGACAATATATCCCTGGGGGGGGCTCACAATACCTTACATAATACCCATCATTGCCTGCCACAAATTCTGAAGTGTTCATGTTTATGCAAAAGCTTCAAAATTGTTTAGTGTGAATGTTTGCGAGCCAATTCTCAGACTGTTGTTGATTTCGGGACCGTGTGTTGAAATCACGACGCTGCGTAGGAGAGGGTTTTAAGTCCATTGTTGTCCTCTCTTCAGTCAGGGAATATTTCCACAGATGATCACAGAGAGAGGAAGGAGAAAGGGAGTGACTCACTCTGTTGCTCTAGCTAACCGCACAGTCTGCTTTCTGATCCATACGCCGGAACGGACATTAATTTCCCACGGCATAGCAGAGAGCAGATGACCTGCTGTGTCCCTGTATATTAGAATCTGGAATCTTGGATCCTTGTTTATTCAGCTAATATGTTACGGAACTTTATTCGTAAGTGATAAGGACTTATTTTGCAGTATAAGTAATACATATGCACATTCATGAGATAATCAGACTCGAGTAACAGTCATGGCATAAAGAGCGGAAAATGACAGAGAGGGTGAGTAAGGAGAACGAGAGAGTCTGGCTCAGAAGAGACGCAAATTGCAGATCCAGGAATTGGGACTCGACTTCACCAGATCTGCACTGAATTGTCCCTTGCTTCAACCAAAAACATAGAGATAATTTGGCCCATAATTTATCCGCCATAAAACACATGGCTCCTGGAAAGCAAATTACACCACTCGTAAATCATAAACTCACAGGACTTTTTGAGTAAAAGTGGGGAGGGAGGCGGGCATGTGGGCCAACTTTCTATCTAGTTGAGGGGGGCTTCATGGATGCGGACCAGATTTTGGGGGGTCTCATCGCCGTTTGCACGCGGGCCAAGACAGAACCAAAGACAAAGGAGCTTGCATTATTCATGCAAACCATATGGCCCAGCGGAATTCACAGCTCACAGAGAGGCAAGAAGTATCCCCCACTTCATAAATAGTGTGACGGTCCGATCCGGGTACATTAGGCCTGCTAGTGAAGCAGAATGATCATCCTACAAAGTACTCCAGCCAGCAAATATGTTTTGTATTAGTTGTACATTTTCGGAGAGTGATTAAATAGAGGTGTCAAGAGGGGTCTGGGTTCATCTGTGAGTCTAGGGGATCAGGTCCCCTCCAGGGAGCCAAGAAAGGAGGCCCAGGTGTCAAGATATGTTTATTCTTTGTCTTTTAAAATGGCAGTAAGTCTTTCTCGGGTTTGAGTGTCTAGGCCCCGGTTATTTTTCTATCAGTATCCCTTTGGGAAACAGACAATATGGGTGGTCAACGTGTTCCTTCAATGGGATTTAGTGCCTCTTGTCATACAAAGAGGCTGGTATTTTTTACTCCCGATCTCAGAGATAGGCATCTCTGCTTAGAATGGAAGCCTCTCAGAGGTTTAGCCAAACAAACGGTTTCCACTTTACTAATGTTCGCCTGCATCCCTTTATGTTATGATGGGGCCTCCTTATTATATTGAGAGAATATTATGTGGGACTGGCACTGGCGCTCTGTGCTCTCACAGGAACAGAGAACCGTTTACTATTCATTTGGCAGAGCTAAGCCTTACTAATGATACAAAACTAAAACAAAATGTAAACAAGGGGAATGTAAACGGGTGAAAAACTGAAAATCTACTGTGGGAAATGAGTTTAAATGAATATGTTATTCATATTTATAAATGTTCCCATTTATTTATCTCTTCACCAAGCTAGCTAATATTTCATCTCTAATATTTAAACTTTAATCAAGACAAACCAATGATATATGAATCACCAGTGCATGGAAAATCTAAAAATGGACCTTTAAGGAACGGAGCAATTAGTATTATTTAAATGGTGGCATCTTTTCCCTTTTAATTTGACATGCTGTTTTATGTGATACAGCCATGTAAGCAGAACTAAAATATGTAAAAGACCTTTGGGATAATTGACTTGAATCTATTTTTGTTGTTGTTGTTGTTGTTGTTGTTGTTGTTGTTGTTTACTTCATGTCTACATTGGCCATATACATTAGCATTGCCATGGACTGAATAATTCAGCATTGTTAGTAGAGAATTCAGGGCAGCAGTTGTGCAACATTAGCGTGCACTGCCACTGCAGGGGCCGACATGGTCTGGGCTTCATAGATTCACCGCGGCCAGGAGCAAACACATTCAATGGTCCAATCGACAATACACTGTAAGAACAGAATATTCAGTTGCAGATGTGAAAGGAAGGAACCATCCTCCTTTTTCCTCCTGGGCTTTTGGAAGAGGTGCACCTTGCCCCTGGTATATGAGGAGATGACATGGACAAGGTGTGCCTGTCTTCAGCTCATTTCACCTCAAAAGGTCACTACATGCGATCTCGCTATCTTGCACAGGATTTGATGCTTTTTTTGTCTTTATGGTTCCTGCCTGCCCTTCACGCTTCAAACACCCTGGCCTGGTCTCTGTTTCTCCAGTGTAGGTAAAAGATTAACTTTGTCAGGGCCAGGAAAAGAGAACACCGGACTCTTGGGATGTTTGGGATGAATTTGGGATTAAAGCTGAACTGTCACTCTGTGTTCCTTACACTCTGGGGCTTAGCAAACTTCATCACACCTGAGGGGCCTGAAGCAAAATCTTCCATTATCCTGCACACAGAGCGGAGGATTCTGGGAGAGTTTGAGAAGATGAAAGAAAAAGAATGCCAAATTTTGTCGAGTTGACACCAAACGATAGGTTTCTAAAAACCAGCCTCATGAACCGTAAAGCGGTCTTCCAAAGAGCGATTTAGACCGTGAAGGGGTAATCCCTTCGCGAAACCCTGGTTTAGTGCTGCAAAATGCAGACTGATTAGCTGAATAGCAACCAGCAAAAGATCCTTAGTCATCGATACAGCTGTGTGGAGCCTGGCCTGCAGAGGTTAAGACAGGTACAGAGACGCTATTTTAAAGTTGGCCGTGGGAGGATAAATCATTCAGCTTACAGGGCAACAGTACAAAAAGTTAAATTCTAAAATATGTCTTCTTTCAGTCGATTGGTTTAGATGTTTAGGGAACGTGCACAAATTTGTAGCTCCATAATTTTACCATAATTTGAAATGCTTGATCACATTTGTTGGCCTGTCCCAGCACATGCATCCAGCAGAACATCATGAACCCCCAGCCTTACCTGGCAAAGAAGGAGGCCGCAGCCGAGGTGCCACTGGGGGGCGCTGTGGTGACCAGGGGGACCTGGGGGGCGGGGAAGGTGTACGGTGGCAGCCGGTCGGCGTTGTAGCGGTTCAGCGCGGCCTCCGTGAGCCCCTCCCTGCACCCCTCCGAAATCATCTGGGAGATCTGGACATGAGACAAGGGGGGGGGGGGTTAGAGGGGGACGCTGCAGCCGCGGTGAGAGTCATTACCGATGTACAATTTCACGGCTTTCACCCGAGTAAGATAAACTAGGCCGGCACAGCTGGAGGCCACCTACACACACAGCACACAGTGTGAAGTCGAGTATAATGGAATCATTTGCTCCCACTCTTGTTTATACTCTTAAACAAGGTACTGTACTTGGAAATCCTCCTGTTTGTGCAACCGGGGTACTTTATCAGATACAGACCTTTCAAGTGCATTGCAGAAGTATTTGTTAATGTAAAGTATTAATGCACTTTGTATTGTGTCAGACATGATGTATGTTTTGTTTTCTTACTGGACTTCTTGCTGCTGTGTCTTGGATCGGGTCTCTCTTGGTAAAATGGATTGTTTTATCTCAATGGCACAACCTGGTTAAACAGTGATGACATTTTTTTTTACAAATGAATACATAAAGAAGATGGTGTAAGTGTAATGACACCCAATATCCAGGATTTCTCAAGTCAGGCCTTAAAACAGGTTTGAAGGCAAAGTCACTCTTAGAGAGAGAGGTCTTTGAATGAATGAAGCTTACTCCCAGCCTCCAAATAGACAAGGGCCCTATAGTTCCTTCTGCCCGGCCCAAATAAGGACACCGTTCTCGCTGGAGACTAAACAGACAGATGGAGGGGGTTCACCGGAGTCTTCTCTCTGTTTATGGTACGTGCCTCGGTAACAGGTTTTGTGATGATAAGCCATAGGGTGAATGTGAGTGAAGCCAGGTATGTTTCGGATGGCACACTAAACCCCGAAAGTGTGTGTATGTGTGTGCGTGTGTGTTATCCTTTTGGTCCTTATAAATCACACAATATCATCACCACCAAAGAGACAAAACTCCTAAGAAGGGTTGAAACTTATGGGTGTATATTGTATAGAAAAGGAATAGATGTAAACCCCTCGCGTGCATGCTATCACTCATAGGTTAAAGCCTCGGTTTCATGCGTGCTTTAGAACATGTATAGGTGTGTCATTCCGGAACTGATAAATAATCAGTTTATCAAGTGATCTCATGTCGCCTGATGTCTGTCGCAAGGGGGCTGGGCAGTCCAAAAATAAGACTGCAATCACAGGACCTCTGCTCTTTGCTCAATAGCGTCCTATCTGAGGTCAAGTAGACAGGAGATTCCAAATCAAGGTCAGCAACCTCCCCCACCCTGGCCTGCACCCCCCTCTCCATGGGCGACCAACACACACTTCAGAGCTTACAACACCATAATCCCCTCCCGTTCAGTCGATGTGGGCACCCTGGCCTGCCCTAATAAAATCCCTTGTGGGCACCCTGGCCTGCCCTGATAAAAGCCTTTGTGGGCACCCTGGCCTGCCCTGATAAAAGCCCTTGTGGGCACCCTGGCCTGCCCTAATAAAAGCCCTTATGGGCACCCTGGCCTGCCCTAATAAAAGCCCTTGTGGGCACCCTGGCCTGCCCTAATAAAAGTCCTTGTGGGCACCCTGGCCTGCCCTAATAAAAGCCCTTGTGGGCACCCTGGCCTGCCCTGATAAAAGCCCTTGTGGGCACCCTGGGCTGCCGCAATAAAAGCTTTCACTTCATGTACGGGGAGCGGCCGTCTGGGCGACACAGGGCAAAGGCAATGGATGGTGAAGAGGCGGGGTAGATGGATGGGGAAGGGGGGGGGTGGTTGCATGCTTGCTAAGACAGCCCCAGCTCTGTGTCAGGTAAAAGTGGTCAAGCACACCTCCTCCAGAGCCTGCCTCCACATGCTGCACGTTCACACATCTCCCCTGAGAGAGTTCAGCATCTGCACTACACACAGAGAGAGAAAGAGTGATGAGGCGGGTGGGGAAAACACACCTAATTGCTGTCTCACAACAACAAACCTAACTAACCTTCTCCTCGAACCGCCTCAACTTCCCAGATGTGAGACGTCCGCATTGTTTTCATTCCTTGGAAGAGGACAAGGCCTCATTCGTGCCTGGGTCTTAGACCAGCGAACAGACCTGTTAAATTCTTTGTGCCTCCCCCTCCCCTCAAAACCAGGGACAGCAGTGTTTATCTCACTGTCAACTGAGCAGAACCCATTGCAAGGATAAGATTTCTAACAGGCCTTTCCTGTCTATTCTTGCTGTTTCGCTCTCCTTAGGGGGAGCTGGATGTCACGCTCTGGAAGATGAGGTTTGTGTGACAAGCAGGGTTGCCATGACCAGGGATGATGGCCTGGGTTTGGATGGGGGTGGGGGGGGTGCTGGTGCCTGGCAGTGACAATCAAAATGCTAGGGGGAGAAGAGGGTTCCCTCTGGAGTCTATGCATCTTCCAGGTGAACCAGAGAAAACTAGCTATTTATTTATTTATTTTCATGACGGCAAATTAACCATGGCTACCGGTTGGAAACATTATCTTGGTGGTGAGGAATACAGGACATTGGCACCAATCATTCTACAGCTCACATTAACGGTAAATAGTTTGAATATTTGGCCAATTCTGAGGGGGGGATCATATTTATATGGTCACAATTTATATTAACAGCCCATTTGTACTGTTAGAACATAGCTGATTGATTTATTGCTCCCCATTTATTTTCCGTAGATTTTTCAGGAGGAAGATGACACCCCTCTCTCGTTGTGGCACAGAAGACGGGCACTGCTGCCACCATGCCAATCGGATCACTGGGGAACATGGGGCTCATTTGCCATCTGTTGTGCAGGAATGAGAGGGAGGATCATTAAATACAGCCACCGTCACTGGGAAAGATTCTCCCTCCCTCCCCCCCCTCTCTCTCTCTCCATTGATCCCTCTCACTCCCTCTCCCTTTTTCTCTCTCCATCGCTCTCCGTCTCTTTATATTGCTCACTTTCTCCCGATATATCCCTCTCTCTCTCCACCTCCCTCTTTCTACTACTCTCTCTCTCTGGTAGGTAGGACAGAAAGACCCAATTGTTCCCATCAGCGACAACAGCCAGTTCACTCTCGGTTTTTGCCAGTTCACTCTGGATTCACCTTAACCGTGACCTTCAAGCACGTTCCGCTTTGCCAGATGGTACGCGCAGGACAAATAAAGACTAGACCTTATTGTGATCGTGAGATACAGTAGCAGCAGCTAATTCAAAGATCCTAGGATAAAGACCAAACAAAAAATCTGCTTTCTGTCCCGCCCTGTCCTCAACGAGGAGCTGTTGAGTGAAAAGGTCTGCCTTTCACTTTGTCCTTTGATATGTGTTTTTTTGTGCCAAAAGTGTAACATTGCGTCCTCCTTTCTTCTTCTGACACGGTCAAATGCGGTGGGTTTTGAATAGCCCAATTTAGCTGGCAGCTGGGTAGGAGAGGCCAGTAATTTTCTCTCTCTTTTTTTTTGTAAGCCCATTCAATTAAAATGTTAATAAACACATTTATATTCCCTAATCTTCTAATTCAGTCAATGGTTAGTCCCAGAGCGAGCCTGGCTCATTAAGACCACGTTAATTAAATGCAATTTTAAAAATGTGCAGGTAAACAAATAGCAGAAGGCAAAGACATTTATTTTGGATAAAAAAAATGTAATCCCTTCTACTGTATCGCATTATGTCAGCCTCGACAGCATTGGTTAAACGGAAGAGAGGCTTCGGCGCCGGATTCCGAGCAGCAGGGCTGGGACTCGTGCGGTTTAATGCTTCACGCGAGACCAACGACTTCACCGAGGGCGAGTTTCCCGCCGTGCACATGTCTGCCACGACATTATTCACCGCTCGGCACAGCAAGACTACGAAAATCACACCCAGAGCCGGGAATATGTTTATGGATTATTGATTGGGTTGCCTTACGGCCCGAGCTGAAATACCAGGCGCCATGAATTTCATTTCCATGATATATAGTCATTCTTCAGGTTGTGAACGTGCAGTGTTATGAACTGAGTGAGACCTTCACTGCACACAACATGATGCGATTTATTTGATAAACGTAAGAGGGGAAAATAGTACTGAACTGAGTTTATTTCATGAATGTAAAAAAGAATGTCTGAACCAAAAAGTAATTCTTGTGGAAAAGCCAACATGGCCATTGAGACAACACTCATACTGTGGTAAGAGGTTAATGGCACACTTTTGTAGAGGTTAATACCAATACTATAGTACATAATAATTGTATGGATGCCATAATTAGTATACAAGTATTAACACTGATCATAACATAGAGGTTAATGCCTCCAGCAAAAAGACATAGCTACTGTTATTGTCACTATTATAAACTATAACAAAATCCTAACATTGTTTAAATTTACTGCAAACTATTGAAAAAAAAACACATTGCGTTACTCATTTGCTTAGCAAATGCCCTTGTGAAGGACAATTAGTACAATCGAATGCCAAACACATTCAGAAACCCATTTATATAGCAGGATTTTCACTGGAGCAATTGACTGAAAGCCCATGACCCTGGTGGCCTGGGGGACCGGTGCTGTGGCCATTACACAACATGGTGCCCAGCGCCACGCAATCAAATTGGCCTCTGGTCGGGACTCTGTAATAAAGCTGACAGAGGGCCGCTCCCGCTTCTTTAATTGCGCCTGAATGAAAAACGATGGTGCGCGTCTCGGCATGAATGTTGCCCATTTATCATCGTGCAGGCCTCTCGGTTACCGCCTTTCTGTTTCTGCCTGTTTGTGGGAGTCAGCCTGCCTGTGTCCAAACACATATCCCTGTATCCCCTCTGTACCCACCTCTGTAACCCCTCTGTAACCCCTCTGTACCCCTTCTGTAACCCCCTCTGTAACCCCCTCTGTAACCCCCTCTGTAGTCCCTCTGTAACCCCCTCTGTAGCCCCTCTGTAACCCCCCCTCTGTAGTCCCACTGTACCCCCTCTGTAGAACCCCCCCTCTGTAACCCCCTCTGTAGCCCCTCTTTACCACCACTGTAGTCCCTCTGTAACCCCCTCTGTACCCCCTCTGTACCCCCTCCCCTCTGTACCCCCTCTGTAGTCCCTCCCCTCTGTAACCCCTCTGTACCCCCTCTGTAACCCCCCCCTCTGTAGCCCCTCTGTACCCCCTCTGTAACCCCCCTCTGTAACCCCCTCTGTAACCCCCTCTGTAACCCCTCTGTACCCCCCTGTAACCCCCTCTGTACCCCCTCTGTAACCCCCTGTACCCCCTCTGTAGTCCCTCTGTCCCTCTGTACCCCCCCTGTAACCCCCTGCAGCAGCTCAGGTGAGACAGGTGTGATGGTGATGAATGGGGAATGGCTGAATGTCATGGGTCAGGGAATCCCCTTGGCACTTTGTGTGTGTGTGTGTTACCCAAATGACCACAGGACAGCTAAAAATAACCACCGAGCAAGTCCCCTCGTCCCACCCCAATCCCAGCTCCCCAACCCGGCCCGCAGGGGCGTGACAATTTGTCTTAATTAAGGCTGCAGCATTTCAGAGACAACCCATCCCCCTCCCCCGTAATCCCCTCTCTCGTTCTCTCCCCACAAACCTTCTTCTTTCCTCATCCCTCTTTCAATCGAGCAGGTTGCCAACCCAGCAGAGAGGGTGTTTAAATTTGGGGCCGTGGGGTAGAGAGGGAGCTTAAGCCCAAGGTGTTATCGATTAGAACCCAGTGCTGCTGGCGCTGAACTGAAACACAGAGCCAGCTGTGGTGCCTTCACATTGGCAAGGTCAACTCTGCTGCATCAACATACATTTTTTCATTCATATTTAAAAAAATGATCTATAACTTTCTTATAACAATGGGAAATACGGTATGAAAACGGGATCACACAGAAAAGAACAGATTAGACACATTTATGATATGTAAATGTATAAATATACGGGGTTTAAAAAATAAACGAGAGTAAATCAGAGCTCTGCAACTTGCCATTAATACAAGATGAGAGCATGCCAAATACATGAGCCAGCCAATCAGATGACAAGGGTGGTGGTGGTGGGGGGGGGGTTTAATCAGCATTAATCATGATGATGTTCCTGTAGCCCATCTGCCAGCCGTTTCAGGTTATCAGGAACTAAAAAACATCTTTTTATGTCCTTTTTAATTTTTCTCACAATTTGGAACAATGAAACATCCTGGAACATCCTCCATCAATTTGGGAGACCGCACATTAGTATGCGCGTCCTAAAGCCATTACTTTTCACCCTGCAGTCCCACCAGCTGAACTGCGCAGTCGATGAACCAGGGGACCGCCCTGCTTGTGCAGCTGGAGCAGGCAAACTGCAGGTCGCCCCGGCGACGGAGCGGGAAGAGAGCCCTCCCTCTGGGCTGACCCTACACTGATGTGCCTTCCTGGGCCCCTGGGTGGACCAATGGTAAAGGCACTCGCCCGGAGTACAGGTTTCCCACTGCGGTTGGGGTTTGAGCCCCGGCCGCGCCAGCCCAGCTCTGGCCAGGAACCCCATTCGGGGCGGGGATTGGGATTGGCTGTCCAGCCTGAGGTAGGGGGGAGCCGGATGAGCTTGGCACAAGAGCTTGCTGCATACAAGAGTTGGCTCGGCTTGGCAAGTTTCATCTCGGAGGAGTTACAATCTTTGTCACTTGGTCCCAGAGCTATGGCAGTGAGCTCGTAGTACAAGAGGGGGCCAGTTGACATAAAAAGAGCATGCAATTAGCTACTAAATTTGAAGGAAAATGGGGAAAAAATTAATAAATAAATGATGTGCCTTCCTGCAAGGCTGTTGGCCACAGTCGGCACTGACACACGGTCAGGACTCAATAACAGACTGCGGGTGAGTTGCCGCACCGATAACAACTGCTTTTATCGGGACGCCCTGGTCAAAAGTCTCGCAGCTGACATTTTTGTTTTAGCTCCCACTTCAAGCGGCAACGCGTCCCCTGGTTTGCCTTAATTCAGTCTGAACGCATATTAGGATCCGTGACAACCGAGGAGCTGGTATAAGAACAGCACTGATGATCGCTTTAGGCTCATTCACTACCAACGGCCATCCCAACCGAGCGACGGAAAATGTTTCACCATTACACCAACCCTGCTCGCCAGAATATTTAATCACATCTTTCTAGAGGTCGTTCACCATTACTAAACATTTTTAACCAACACTGGACGTGGAAAACCTTCCTCACATGTATGCTGACTGTAGGTTCTTTTTTCCCCCATTTTTCTTATATTGTTCCTGGTCTCTCTGGGGCTTCTGTCAACTGTAAACCTTGACAAGTGGAGGAAAATATTGCTTGTGACGTTCAATGTCATTCTCAAACACGCCATCGCTTCATGGCTGCTGGTGCATGTCAAAGCTCAGCTCTGTGTGTGTGTGTGTGTGGGTGTGTGTCAGTGAGGTCATAACGAGAGTGGCTTACTGCAGTTTCATGGTTCTTACATCCCAGTCTTACCACTGTCATCGCGTGCCATGCAGAAATGGAAAGGAAAATGGTGTACGGCTAATTTGACAGGGCAGGTTCGGTCCATGAAGACGATCTGCCAGAATTGCCTTTCAAAAGGCAAGGAAGCTCTTTGTCCGACTCAATCATTCAATCAATATCAATCAAATCAAGGAAATGGGAGGGGAAGGGGTTTATATCTCCCCCCCCCCCCACCCGGTGCAGTGAGGAGTTTAAAGCCAAGCGCTCCACTCTGAGTTTGTAAAGGGCACCGTGGGCCTTGTAAAGAGCTTTGTATTAAAACTCTGTGTGTGGCATCGAAACTGTTGTCATAACCGGGCCCCTGCATAATTGTCGCTATCTGAGGAGCCTGCCGACCCAGCGTTCAAGAGCTTCCTGCGCTCCAAAGTACCCCCTCGGGCAAGTAAGCATAAAAAAAAGAAGTGAAGGGAAAAACAGAGCCGGGGCCAAAGTAAACAGCGGAGGAGAAGAGAAGACACAAAGGACTCATCAAGATGAAGGCAGTGATAGGGGGGTTTTACTTTCAAACACAGAGGGAGAGAGAGAGAGAGAGAGAGAGAGAGAGAGAGAGAGAGAGAGAGAGAGAGAGAGAGAGAGAGAGAGAGAGAGAGAGAGAGAGAGAGAGAGAGAGAGAGAGAGAGACAGAGAGAGCGTGAGAGAGAAGGAGCATGAAAGATGGAGAGAGACAGAGAGAAGAGGAGGAGAGAGATGTTTTTCTTGGATAATAATTATAGTACTATGCTATTAACAAAAATGTTTTTCAGGAGTTTGTCTCGTTTAAAAAAAATGCAAATCCTACAATCAGAAGAATTAAAAACAGAGAGAGAGATAGAGAGAGAGAAGTTGAAAAAGGGGAACTGCGTGTTCAAGCCTTTGAACAAGCGGGTGTGACCCTGTCTTATCGCCATGAACATCCTGCTTGGGTCCCTCACTTTGTCAGTAGGAGCTGCCAGGATTTCTGTCAACAAGCCAGGGCTGTGAAAACTGAGCCTCAACAAGGTTACTCATCACGTTTCTATACAGGGTTGTACAGCTTTAGGTTTGAGGTGTCTTTTTCAGCAGCACACTTGTAATGACACTGTCAATTATCAGTGTCTCTGTCTATCTATCTCTCTAGGAAGATCAGTTGAAATTCAAATGTACATGTGTCTGTGCTGGGGTGGGGGTGGACTGGAAAGGGTGGTAGTATACCCATTTTACATGGAAATGGCAGTTCTGGAGTTTTATATACAGCAGTAGTATTCCAAAAAGGTATATTGTACATGAAAAACCAGAGAAACACATGAAACAGTCACACCTGTGTGAAAAGCAAAACATTCCTATAATAGACAACTGCGTGATGCTGGGGAGGTGGGAACATGCTAATATGTTTCTATACCTCTGTTGACCCAACCTGGTTTCTTTCCAGTTCATTCATTTTGCACTGGAAATAAAAATGTACATTAGCTGTCTGTATCACTGTTATTACTGTATTGCTGTTATTAACATGCTATTAATATATTATGACTGTTTTATAACATAAAAAACATATACTATTATTTATAACACAGAGTTATGCTATTTGCAGGTTGGTTATTAGCATGTTACATATAGTGTATAATTTTTTACTTATAGATTTAAAGTGAGAGAAACTATTCCTTTTGGGAACTGTGACTTTTTTTTGCCTAAGATGTCATCTCGGAGCGGGCCTCTGTTTAACTGTGGTTCTTTCTATTTCCAGGTCCTTCAGCATTAACCTGGTTTTGATTTACCCCTGCTGCAAGGAGGCACGCAATGGGCTTCACGCACAATGCAAGCGCCTGTTCGCTGAAAACCAAAAAAGTGATTGTCTTTTTGTTTCTTTCTCTTTTTATTGCCCAGAAATCACCAATCTCATGAAGCCCATCTATGCTCCAAATTCAATTACAGAGGCAACATTCCTCAGCATGGGGAAGAAGAAGTATTTTTTCAAAAACAAAACAGCCAGCTTGTTTTACAGAGGATGGCAGTATTTTGAAAAAACCTAGAACGTTAATTATTACGTGACAGGCTGTTTCAAAATGACGGTAGTAGATTACTGTGCATGCAGGCTGATAAATAAAGAGCCCTTTTAAGATCTTTTTTTTTCGCCTGTGAATTCCCCACATCAGCAGTGATTTATTGTCATCGCTCTTATTAATGCGCAGCAGTCTTGCGCGGGCGAGCGTGTCCCCTTGGGTAGCGGTGGCGTGCGCAGTCCTCATAGGCCAGCCCGTTTGTGTGATTTGTTATTCCGCTGTGCTCTTTCCCTCATGAAAGGTCGTTAGTGTGAAAGTCACGTGATGCTGGGACCGTGAGCAGCTCCATACCGATCCGGTGGCCACTGGGTTCCCTACCGACCATGTGCGTGTGCTGCTGTGCCATCGGACCGCTTGTGTCACAGAAATGGCACATCCTGATTTAGACACGACAGCAAAATAAGGCATCTGTCACTGAGCAGGAGCTCTGCCTGTATCAGCATATATGTGTGTGTGTTTGTGTGTGTGTGTGTGTGTGTGTGTGTGTGTGTGTGTGTGTGTATCTGTGTGTGTGTGTGTGTGTGTGTGTGTGTGTGTGTGTGTGTGTGTGTGTGTGTGTGTGTGTGTGTGTGTGTGTGTGTGAGAGCATGTGTGAAAGCATGTGTGATGTTTGTGTCTGCATGTGTGTGGATGTGTATCTGCATATATGTGTGTCTGTGTCTGTGTCTGTGTGTGTGTGTGTGTGCGGTGGCATGGGAAGGCTAACAACCACCCCTGTGTAAATAATTTTCACCAGCTATGGATGACAGATGCCAGGACAGCTTGTTTCCCCAAGAGCACTTTAGGAAAACAAACTGAGGAAAAAAGACAGTGGATTTGCATTAAAGCCAGATTTATCAAAAGCTTTCAAAAAAGCTTTGGAATTAGCAATAGAGTCTTTACCAGTGTTGTCTTTAGTGGCTAGCATTAGCCTCCAGATATAAGAGTTTCAGGAACTATTAAACGTTGATTGCGTTGCCCATAGAATATTGATAGTATGGGTGGTGTGAAAACAAACATCTAACAGTCATGTTATATCTGATTCTTGCCTCTCTGTGACTCTTGGTGTGGTACAGTGGTCAAGAAACTGCACTTGTCATACCCTTAAGAATGGTACTTGCTGAATTTCTTTGAATATTTTTTTTTTGAATATTAGTTTGAATATTCAGCAGTACAAACTGCTAATATGTGCTATTGCTATCTACTGTAATTTTTTTTTTTTTTTTTTTTAAAGATTTTGTTTATGATTTTATCCCATTTTCTCCCAATTTAGTAGCCAATTAAACCCACAATTTTTATGTCAATCCCCCCCTAGTAATGTGAGTTCACTGCCGTAGTCCTGCGACCGGTAGTGACGAAGGCGAAGTAACGTCTCCTCCGTCGACCGTAACCCAGTACTACAGAGCCACTCTTATGCACAGTGAACATCCTGTCGGCTTCCCTCCCCCCTCCCTGGGGCGGACAGCCAATCACCGCCCCCTGGTGGCACTCCCAGCCAGAGCCGATTATGGCGGGATGGGGAATCGAACCCCAGTCTCCGTGGCCAGTGTCGAACATTGTAACCACTGGACCACGCGGGAGGCCCCGTAAGTTTATTTTATTTTTAACCCAGATTTTCTTTTTCTTCCCAATTTTTTCCAATTCTATTTCCAGGCCATTCTATTCACCCCAGCATCCAACATTTTGTGAGATAACCACACGCCCTCCTCCACGCTGGTGCATGATGATGCTCGAACAGTCCAACTGAAACCCACCCTCCCGGGGTGATGCTGCAGCCAATTACGCACTGCCCAGCAGCGCTGCCAGCCACAGTCCGTTAAGGCACTGTCTGGATCTGATACCAGGCCGTGGGGCCCGCCCACACACCGAAATAACATCTCAACAGGATGGGCCACTCAGCAGCCCTGATATCTACACTCTTTTTTTAATTTAAACAGTGCTGTTCCACTGAGCCCTTTTTTTTCTTCTTCTTGATCTCTCTGTTGCACATTTGATACCGCATATCACTCAGTCCTTTCTACTCTACTGTGGATCGTGGACTCTCTGGCACCCGGTCACGCTTGGTCCTCACCTCGCCCTGCAGATCACACTTATCAGATTAGCTCGGGAGGCTACCGGGGGACTTTATCCTGGGTCTCACCGCAGAAGAACTGGAGTACTTCTGTAATAAACCACTACTTTACTGATAAACTCTCTGGGTGCCAGAGGGCGGCAAGAGGAAGAGAGGGAGGCCAAAGAAGACTTGGAGACATACGTTTAAAGAAGACCTAAGCGAGATGGGTGTCAGCTGGCATGGTGCACGGAGGGTGCCAGTGACTGGTGCAGATGGAGGGGACTCGTCGCCCAATGTTCCAGCAGGAACGGAAGGAACTAAGTCTAAGTTACTGATAAATGTGAAACCAGCAATTATTGCTGTTATAACAACAGCCAAAGAATACATATGAAAGGATTCCTAATTCTGCAGAAGACAGCCTTCTCTTTGGCTGTGCTTTTCCCACAATTGGGCCTCCAGCACAAACGTCAAGGAGAAAGGTGCGGAACCCGAGGTCCTAAGACCTGGCTAGCCGCGATGACGACAGAAACGCGTCAGACAGATGGGTCGTTCTGGTCACTTCCGTCCTCCGTCATGCGCATCGCCTCGGATTTGCTCTTCAAAGCGAGAGAAGAAAAGAAAAAGAAAACACGCTCCTTATCTCCTCTCCCACCTTCCACTGTAAACAGACCGCTTTGATAAGAGACTTCATTAATGCTCCGGCGCCCCTCCCCCACCCCCGGTCTGGAATCTGGAGGAAAAAAACGACCTTGAATGAGATGCGGCACGGAAAAAACCAACAACAGTGACTGTGCTGGGAAGGCTCTCCCAGTAGTCTTAATTACCCTCATTTGAGTTATTACTGTCCTAGAAGCTCAGTACTGTCAGCTGCACGCCTGTATTGAATGTGAGGGCCTGCTGACATGGACCTCATGCAAAAGTGTGGCGATACTGTTGCTCCCTTCTCGGTTCTGCCTGCACCTTTTTTTATGCTATCTTCACTTTGTTCTTTGTCACTCTCTGTCTGTTTCTCTCTTCGTCACCTTCCGGCGTACTGCTCGCACAGAGCTCAGGACGTCTTCTCGCTTTCTCCTCCGAGTGAAGTATTGCCTCCAAATGATCTCTCTGATTGCTTTGCCAAGTCATAACAACGGCAAATGCATTGACATCACGTCGGTGGGACTTGATTGGCCGGTCGTGACTCGAGAGGGTCTTGCTGCGTTTGGCTTGATCCGAGCAGAAGCCGGAAATTGATTTGTTCCCCGTGTCCTGCTTAATTTTGGAAATCAGACGGAAATAAAGCGGCAGAAAATGCGCTCTGTTGTTCTTTCGTTGGTCGAGGCTCATCTCCCAAAAACGGCATCTTTACGGTCTTTTGTCTTTACTTGCGATCGAACATCGTTATCTGTTCAGCTGCGAGATACGGCCGCTGTTTTTGTCTTCTGCTGTCACGAGCCTCAAGCCTACGTTGATGTATGACACTGATTGACTCCTGTATGGCAGGAGAGAGTAGCAATATCAGCTGCAGGAAAGACAACGGCGGCAGCTAAGCTCGGTGTACTGCCTCTGGCGCAGACAGACGCTGTGCTCCAGAGTTAATGAAGAGTGCCCAGCTCCTGCAGCTGTGACTGAATGAGTCACAACAGCCAATCGACTGTTAAATATCTTTCAACATCAGGCCTTTGGATGCTGCTGCGGCTGACTGACGCCATTACTGATCCTCTACATGGTACACGTACAGAAGGCATGTATGTATATATGTATGTATGGAGAGGGAATTTATGTAGGCCATATGGAGAGGGTATATATGCCTATATTACTGTATGTGTGTGTGTGTGTGTGTTTGTGTACGTATGTATGTATGGAAGGGGATTTATGTAGGCCATAGGGAGTGGGTATATATGCCTATATTACTGTATGTGTGTGTGTGTGTATGTATGTATGTATATATGGAGAGGGGATTTATGTATATATTACTGTATGTATGTATGTATGCATATATTACTGTATGTGTGTGTGTATGTATGTATGTATGTATGTATGGAGAGGGGATTTATGTATATATTACTGTATGTATGTATGTATGCATGTATGTATGTATGTGTGTGTGTGTGTGTGTATATATTACTGTAATGTATGTGTGTGTGTGTGTGTGTGTGTGTGTGTGTATGTATACATTACTGTATGTATTTTCATAGGGAGGGGTTATTTATATAGAACACACAGAGGAGACTATGATCACTACTGTGTGGTGTTTTTTCGCGGTGTGTGTCCGTGCAGGTGCAGGTGGGCTACAGATATATTAACCAATGTCTATTTTAGTCTATGTACTCTACACTGCACTTTGGCACAGACTGGATCATGTATAATTCATGGTTTGAGGTCATAGGTGGTTTAGTATGCGAAGGGAAATGGACTGTGCTGCTAAAACATTTGGCCTGCTTCAGCAGGTGAGCAACAAGCACTGAACCATGCAACACACTTGTGTTAGTCTGCAGGTGGGGGGGAGGAACATGCATCAATTCAAAATATTAATTTTTCAGCTTCCTACTTTCGCTTGGTGTGTGAATTTATGACGCACCTAACTATATATATATATACAGTATATATATATACAAATATGCTAGGAACAGATGTTTTATGATTAGGACTAGGAGTTTAATAAAACATATCTAACCACGTGAACAGTGATAACATGGCTGGCTCTTCTTTCCATTCAAAGGCGAGCAGCAATCTCACACAACTCCTCCTGCCACTGTACACTCACCAACATCGACACAGTTGAGCCTGCAGCATAGCCCTGACTGTTTATCATTTTGCCGTCCAATGTTGGTTGGACAAATCTTACAGCCAGCTGAGTTTATAATGTATTTAAACTAGCAACCATCTAATACTGTTTCACCAATGATAGCAAAAATCAGACGAGAATAAAGAACCATGCAGGTGACACTGAATTAAAGTCAGAAGTGACCTTCCCTGACCTTCACAAGGTCATTGGGGACACACACTGATATAAGGTCAGTGATGGCATGCACTGATCTGAGGTCGGTGTTGAAATGTGGATAGCATGTCCTATTAATCTACCTTTAATGACGCTGCTTTCATTTGTGATGCCTGAGTCACAGGATTTGATGCCCAATATTAACTTATAACTTAATATATTGTTCAGACAACTGTTACTGTGCTTTTATAACTAAACGAAGGAATTTAGGAGGTAGGAGGTAACGCATAGGAGTTACACAGAAATCGCATTTAATCGCATTTAATTATTCACATCAACAGGCATCCAAAGCATAAAGGTAGGATCATTTTGCACTAGACATATAAAGTCCAATAAATGCTCTAAACTTTCACAACTCTCTGAAGTGTGTAGCAGTACAAATTAGGGAAGCAACAAGCTGGTAGTTTGACCATTATTAATAGGAAAAAGTACCATGCATGTATGTGTGGAACGTGCTGCTGCCTAGAGCAGTGACCACACTGGCTTGTGTCTTCAGTAAAGTCCTACACGGAGAGCTGTCAATGTGTGGAACACCATGCCGGGTCATGTAGAGGCAAAGACCCTTGGGGTGTTCAAGACCAGGCTTGACGCAGTGCTGGTTTCTCTAGACCAGGGGTGTCAAACTCATTCCATCGCGGGCCAAGTGTATGCAGGTTTTTGTTGCAACCAATGCACTACTCCAGGTGATTTCAATTAGGCCCCTCCCTTGGTTGAAAAAGTGAGCTAATTAGTGAAATCACCTGGTGTAGTGCATTGGTTGCAACAAAAACCTGCACACACTCGGCCCTCGATGGAATGAGTTTGACACCTGTGCTCTAGACAGTGGGCAATATGACCAAGCCTGGATGGACTGAATGCCCTCTTGTCTTCTGTTCTTATGGTTTTCTTTTTTTCTTTTTAAAATTTTTTTAAATTGGGTCGGTTTTGAACTTACCTGATAGGGGTAGAGGGTGACCCCATTGGCACGGGACATGGACCAGGTGCCATCCAAGTACTGATGTGGCTGGAGGGCTGTGGAGCCCAGGATGTTGCTGTTGCCATTTCCGGGGCTGACGGGTGGATGCGGCGGCTGAGCGCCAGGCTTGCCGGCGTGCCCGGGGGACCCGTTCTTCTTTTCCACCCCGTTGCCCACCCCGAGGGTGTTGGGCTTAGCGCCGTGTTTGGGGTACCCCGTGTAGAAGCTGGTGGTGGTGGTGGTGCTGGTGGCTGCTGCGGCGGTGCTGGTGGAGGAGGAGCTGGAGGTGTGGTAGGCCGAGGGGAGGTAGGCCCAGTCCCGGGGCGGGCCCTGGGGGGCGCTGCGGGAGCCCACGAGGGCCCCCAGGGGCGGGGGCGAGCCGGGGGAGGTGTCGCCCTGCTCCAGGGTCAGCACCATGTGGATGGCCTCCTGCTTCAGCTGGTTGAGGTGGGTGGCGCAGACGTCGCAGCGGCTGTCGCGCTCGTTCCAGGCCTTGCGCGTGCTGTTGGGCACCTGCAGCTTGTCGTGCAGCAGCACGGGGAACGAGGGGTCCTGGAGGGGAACAGAGGCGCAGAGATTAAGGCAGGGGAGAGGAGCCGTGATGTCACTCTCATTTCTGTGCACTTGTTCATGATATTTGAGTTCATATATGCAAAAACTGCCATCCGTGCTAAAACGAAACCAAACAAGCCGTGATTGAGATCACAGTGCCGTCTTTGCGATAACTGTACATAAAGCATGAGATATATCTCGGGTTTTGTAATGAAACGATTTGGAAATCGCAAAGACGGCACTGTGATTGATTGTTTTGTTTGGTTTTAGCAGGAATGGTGTTTGTCGTTTTTTGCATATGAACTCTTCATGCGTTGGACAGGTCACCTGGACCAGCTGTGGAAAGAATATACTCTTAAGAGGACAATAAAATATGACAAAGGGGTACTGAAATGAAGACTAATCACGAACACCAGCAGAAAAAAAATGATGATACGAAATAAATCCGAACAATTTTCCGGTCATTGAAGCCTCACGCTCTCCATCATTGGAAAGAAAACTGCAACAGGCATCACTGCAAGTCCACAAAGGTACTTAAACTGATTTTATTCCAGCCCGTGCCTCACAAAGTGCCTCTGCACTGCCACGTGAAGCGCACTGGTGAACTGCTGAACCCCTGGGCTGCAAACTCAAGCCGTCAGAGACGGGCGAGATGGCGGCGAGCCAAGAGAGGAAGAGCTGTCACGCTGGCGTTCTCCTCTCTAGCTTTTACACCGCAAGCGACAGGATTCCAGCTGGCACCGTGGAACGAGAGCAAGGCCGGGGTAGGATATCCGCCGCCGTCTGAGATGGGAGAGGCACTGAGCCAGGGAGTTTGCTGTCTTTTAAGAATCCCTTAATATATTTAGAAATCAACATTGTTTTCAACTAATTCCAGTTCTGGCTCGCTTTCCCGCTCAAAGAGCCACAGAGATGACTCCTTCCAAAGGGAAAACGCAACAGCGCCCCTCCGATACACCTCGCTTTACCGAATGGCTGTATATGTCAGAAACACATATACATTTACATTTTACATTTTTACACTCACTCATTTTACACTCACATATACATCCCCATTGCGATGTCAAAATTGCCCATTCTCACTTTCGCTCTTGATCTCTACCTACATATCTTTTCAGCATTTCAGTTAAGTAGCTCTAATTTTCTCCTTGGTGTGCGATGGCCAATTACCCAGGATCGGCGCATTGTCGCACTCAATCACGGGTTCGAGAATTTCTGGTGCTGAGGCTCTTGATCAAGTTCTTGAAGCACAGCCGTGCAAACGCAAACACGGCAACATTCAGTAATTGGAAAACCAGGATGTACTGAAACACTTGGAGGAGCACAAAAATCTCCTTTTCGTAAAATGTCACACATAGATCTGAATAAATATGTACATTTTAATATCTCTCTCTCCAGTACCTCTGAAATGTGCACGTTTCCCTGTGCGCTGAATGCTTTTTTTGGGGGGGGGGTACAGAGAATCGCGTAATTATGCAATCTAATTAATAAGCCCCTGACATTGAAAGGCAGCCTGCGCTTCCCCGTTGGGGGGCGGTGAAACGAAGGGCTTTGCCTGGATTCACTCAGAACGCTCAGGGGAGGGAGACACAGTGAGGGAGGGATGCACAATTAAAAAACAACCTGTGCACCAATTAACCCGGAGCCGAAGGAGCGGAGCCTGACTCCTTTTTTACGGTGGGCTTTGTTAACGCCCCTGGGGAAAAGCTGATGCGGTGCAATGCTTCTCTCTAATGACGCTGTCCTGGGAACAAACATTTCTCAACCCCTAACAAATTCCTCCGTGGTGGATGAGTCTCTTGGCGACTCTGCTGCTGGAAGACGCTGAAAAATCGAACGGCTCACAATATCATTGTTACCAATGCATCACTATATGTGGTTCTCTGTGGCTCAGTAGGTAGAGCACAGCCTTGGCAACGCTTAGGTTGTGGGTTCAATTCCCACTGGGACCATATATACTGAAAAATGTATGCATTCACTCCTGTAAGTCGCTTTGGATAAAAGCGTCTGCTAATGGCATATATTATTATATTATTATTATTATATGTTTTGGCACATGGAAACCATAAAAAGGCTTCATTGTCTTATATACATATAAACTTCATATATATATATATATATATATATAATATGTTTATTTATATAGCACCTTTCCAGCTACGAGCACAAGGTGCTTGACAAAGGACAATAAAAGACAATAAAAGCTAAACATGACCATGGATACTAAGTATGCAAATATAAAAAGTAAAACACATAACAAAATACTAAGTATGCAAATATAAAAAGTAAAACAAGTATAAACTAATATATACTGTGTATACAGTCAACTCCTCAGTTATTGAGACTCTTAATAAAGATCAGCAAAAAGGCTGTATATAAAAGAAAATACAGGTTATGAGCTACATTGTATGCTCAAAAAAATTGGGAAATGATATCCTTTTATACTAATACGGTTGTTCAGATAAAAAGATTTTCTTTTTCTTTTTCTTCCAGAAAAGATATCTATCACAATTATTGAAATCTGAAAGGAAAGAGAGAAGACTGAAAACCCTGTGAAATACACCACAGTAACAGGAATCAACTGTGATTATGAATTCATGCCACATGACCCGCTTTTAGATTTCCCACCTGTAGATTTCACATATTTTTAGGCCTTGCGTTTGACTAATGCTGAACTATAACTTATTTCATATTTTCATTACTGAAAAACAACTGAACTGGAAAATAACCATGATTACAGAAAGCCATATGGAGGCCAACTGGAGGGGCACCTGTTCACATTTCACCTTAGTTTCCAGAACCTGGACATGCTGTATAGAACCCAGCATCTGATCATTCTAACAGGTACGGGAGATCTGATATCATATAGTATTCAGGTCAGTGTTAGTCATTAATGAGTATGGTATATACTGTACATTATGGAATATTCGTTTCGGTATTACACGGTACACTGAACAATTAACATGGGTACAGTATGTTGCTCTTAATGATAATTGTTCAATATATTGTACAATATTTCAACTTGATGTCTATTTCAGAGATGCCAACTTTGGAATCCTGTAATCAGGAAGGATCTGTTGAGTTAATCAAGCGGTGCACATATTGACTGTTTTTGCAGCTATGCTAACGAATAGGAAAAATTGGCGCATGTGCGTATATTGGGGGGAAGCCGGTGAAAAACACTCGTTCGTCAGCTGCAGCCCTAGCGGGTACATGTGTACATATATATATATATATACGTATATATTTGCCATTTAGCAGATGCTTTTATCCAAAGTGACTTAGAGTAGTGAATGCATACATTTTCCAGTATATGTGGTCCCCATGGGAATCGAACCCACAACCTAAGCGTTGTCAGCGCCATGCCATACCTACTGAGCCACAACATACCAGCACATACATGTGCTGCATGCAGTAAACTACAAAATAAAATATACTTTTTATTTGCAAATCCGGGAGGATACGGCACATGGCCGTGAGGTCGGGAGTTGGGCTGATTTTCCTGGAGCCTCCCGGCGAAATCGGGAGGGTTGGCATGTCTGCTCTTTACTGTAATGCTGGTTGTCCTGTACCGAATGTTATTGTGGTTCTTCATACTCCTGCAATGTATGTAATGCATCACGCCATATTATCATTTTATGTCACTCTAGATAGGAACATCTGCCTATTAAATAACTAAACTAAATAATAAATAATGGGTTGAAATGTTGTTTTTTTAAATCAATCAAAGGGCCAGATTAGTGCACAGTATCAATATTGGTAATTACGATCAGGGACGTGGCCGGGTCCTCCATCTGGAGAAGCAGCCTTATCACGTTCTCTGTGACCTCCTGCAGAGAACGCAGCAGAGGGGAAGGCACTGAGGCCACTGAGTACCTGTGTCCTGAGCTCGCCTCTTTTCCGCCCCCGCCCCTTCCTGCCTCGGAGCGAGAGGGGCGTGTGTGTAACCTGTAACCACACGGGGCACGGATCCAGGTAATCACGGCTCCCGCCCGGGGCAAAGAGAAAGGGGTCTGTTCAAATCGAAAACCGCACATTCCTGCTGTCGCTGCGAATCTGCAACCAGGACGTCTCATTGGTTCCCCCTTCCTTTGCCTTTCTGTCAGACCGATCGGCTGCGCTCGATGGGACCAGGACACCTCAGCCCCTCCCCTCCCCTTCACCCCCACCCCAGGATGGTTTTTTTAAAAACAGAAATTGGCTCCAAAACCTGATAAAGGAGTTTTGTCTCCTCCCCACAGACAACAGGACTACGAGGTTGACAGACAGGTAACTGGCGTTCTTTCATCTGAAGAAGATTTGGGGATAGCAGGTGCAGTTCTGTGTGACCACACTGGTACATCATGAGGTTGACACTGGCCCTCAACAGGACCATTAGACCAAAGAAGGACCATTGGAACACGGTAGGAGTGTTAGACCGTAGTAGTAGGGGATAGTAACTCAAAGTAGGACCGTTAGTCCCAAGTAAGCCATTAGACCCAAGTTCTAATGTTTCCAGGAGGAACCTGTGTAAAAACCCTGTACGATGTAAATCTTCAGGCTGCTTCTTCCCAAACTGGGCCATCAAACATTTTAGGCACCAGGGCTTTGCTAGAGAATGAGGGGAAAAATGGGGGGGACGGACGTGAATTTCACTACTTGTATGGTCTTGAAACATCGACACACACACACACACACACACACACACACACACACATGCTCATGCACTGCTCCACTCTGAGGGTGCTCTTTCTTTCTGTTCATTACAATCTTTTCACGTTCTAGGGATTTTCAAAGCTCAGCGGCCCAACTGACAGTGAAAACATATTTACATGCAAATTCTGCGAGCGATTACCACTGCTACTGCTCAATACAGGAAATATCCTAGGCCCTTTCTGTAAACCTTTCTGTATGAAGAAATGAGGAGTGCCATCGAGACACCCGGACAATCTACTCAGGATTGATCCCCACGACATACATATCCAGAGCCTTAAACAATATTCTACACGCAGTCAATATACAGATCTGGGACTGCATGAAATCATGCCTTTATCCTTAACGCAAATACAGGGGGAAAGAGCCGGTGTAGTTCTGCTGCCACTACTTATCTTACAATAAGCTGAGGTATACATTTTTAAGTTAAGCACTGCAGTGAAATCGTGGCATTATCTCATATATTGCAGTGAAGAAGGTTATTTTCCCAGTGATTATTTCCTTATTTACTATTCAAATTGTCGAGTACATCTAAAATTAATTTTGTTATTTTTGCTCATTTGTGCGAGTCAGAAACGGAATACAATTGCATGAAGCATTATTGGAGAAAGGATGGGTTCTTCCCCCTTTCATACACTGATAGGCTACATGTTTTTCCCATCACATCTTGCAATGTCAGAGCTGAAATCCTATGTTGGTTTTTGATGATTTGTGATGATTTTTCATTGGAATGCTGTATTCACAGCCCTTCCCAGTGCCCCCCCCACCTCGTTAACATGCCAGACCTCAGAAAGAAAAGGGCGGAGCGAGAGGGAGGACTG
Organism: Aldrovandia affinis; assembly: GCA_029706075.1. NCBI lineage: Eukaryota > Metazoa > Chordata > Actinopteri > Notacanthiformes > Halosauridae > Aldrovandia > Aldrovandia affinis. Next base: position 2,518,712 of record JAINUG010000141.1, read on the forward strand.
TAATCACAGAAGCAATTTAATTGGCTCATTCAAAGTCAGATTTCATGGCCAAACCAATCTCTTCAATCAAGATTATATGACAAAAAAATGGAACCACTAATTAAATCACACAGCTGGCACACAATCACACAAAAACCCACTCTCCCCCACCCGAATAAAATTCGATTAGCTCCAATAAAATATTGTAGCGTTCTATAGGGTCTGTCCCTGGTTTCCCCTCTGTACAAAGTTCGCTCTACCCCTCTGCAGATGAGGCCGATAACAGATAAAGCGGATAGCGGCCTTAGACTTGACTCCCGAGGCTTTTTTTATTTGTTATTGCAGCATAAGATTCCCATCAAGAACTTATTTTCGGTGTCCTCCCACTTCACGCCCTGTTTGGACTGAGCCAAAAGTCTGCTTCTGAGTGCGGAGTAAAAATAGTAAACTAATAAATCCCACTAAAAATAAATCTCTGTGGTTATTAATCTGGAACAGCCATGAAAGAGTCTGTCAATATAGAAAATATACATAGTCTATATTGTGTATATATACATATATATACACATTTTATTAAGATTTATTTATTTATATAAGATTTTATTTCTTGCATTTGTGTTGTCTTGACCAACATCTATGGGTTAGGCTTATTCACTTTTAAAAGCCCAACTAGGGACAAACATTGAAAATTAGCGCATGCTACAAATGTTTTGATACTGGGCATCAGCGTGTCATCAATGGAATGTGTCTATGCTTTTTGTATCTGTCCCTGCTCAAATAAACATTAAATAAATGATCAAAATAAAACATGTAAGCATAGTATATATAGTCCATAGTATATGTATGGTCATACGGTGGCCTGGGATAGGTTATGAGGTCACAGATGACAAACGAAATGCCCCACCCCCTCCGCTAATAACTCCACGACGGGACACAGCCACTGACAACCTGAAAATCCGTTGCAAGGAGGCGCTGAGAATCTGAAAGAGTAACGATGCTGGTCAATATTTGTTGTTCTTTTATTCATGATGTCCGTGGAGTGGTCTCAGTTCTCCAGTCGGGTAACGCTCTGCAGAGGTGCCTGAATAATTCAGCAGGCTTTTACGGCCTGCTCCTCCGTAGACAATTACCATCGCACCGCACAGAGGCTCGCGCTATCATTTTACCGATAAACCAGAGGGGTGCTGAGGTGTAATGTCTGCTCCCGTGTTATAGCGCTTCCCGCTTCCCGCGACCGCTTCGGCAATATCGACTCACTGTGACGTGAACTCTTAAAGCACATCTGCTCGGGCTGTACTTCATAAAAAAAAGAGAAAATCTCCTATCTAATACACACACCTTCAACTGGCAGGGCTAAAGGGCTTTTAAGTGTGGGGTTATGAATGATTGCAACACGTGGCATTAGTCTCTCCTTCCCCCGAGAACGTCCTGATGTTTAAAGATGGGTCTTGCCAGTGTCGGCTCGTGGGACGCTGTGAATGACAGCGGAACTGTCGCTGTTGCTGCGGCGACAGCTCCGTAGCTGTTTTATCACACTTCCAATTAAAGGCGTAATCCTCCCTAATTTAATCAGCTAAATGATTCAAGGGCTAATCTAATCTCTTGAGTAATGCCAGGATCGTATGTACAAAGACATTTACAAGTTAGATTTGATTAGCTGTTAGACTTCGTATTTTGGGGGGGAAATGTATTTAGGCCTTGGAATTTATGATGTAAATTTTGGGGGAGAAATGTAGATTTGAAAACAACAATGGATCAAGGGAAATGCTTTATGGTGCACAATGAAGCACATGTGATTTACCTGTACAAGGTGTGTGTGTGTGTGTGTGTGTGTGTGTGTGTGTGTGTGTGTGTGTGTGTGTGTGTGTGTGTGTGTGTGTGTGTGTGTGTCTGTGTCTGTGTGTGTGTGTGTGTGTGTGAGAATTTGAATATGTGGCACTTAGAAATGCACTTAATTGTTAAAAATTTTTTTCTAACATAAATAAATTGAACGAGACATTGGCACAAACAATGACATAGCCCCCAATGGCACAGCCCTGACCTCAAGAGACTTCTCATCTGTTCTTCCCACATCACTCGAGGCTGTTGTGAGCGTCCATTACATGTTTCATGTGCTGATATGTGTGGAGAGAGAAATACTCATACTTGTATATTTTATATTGGTCTTGAATTATAAATGCTAAAGCAGCCACCCTTACATTGCACAGAGCAAGCACTGATTATTGAATCACAGCATAACTAACCAATTTGTGTGATGTCACCTGTCATGTATAAGTGTGAGCACCAGGTCTTGATGATCAGTCGCACGCTCCACGGATCTACCATTGTGATGAGATGTGGAGTTTAAGACAGACCCCCCCCCCTCCCCACTGGAAGCTATTTAAGATAATCTAATTTTGAGATTTATGTTTTTGTTTTAGAGACCAGGAAGAAGCAGAGCTTTTTGGGGGAGAATACTGGGATCTCGGTAATATTTTTCAGCACCACCCTCGGCAAGCTATATATTACTGCCTCTCTGCCCGGGGCCTGTCATTATTTCAGTCTATAAAGTGTTGCGCCTCAGGCAGGAAGGCCTAACCCAGATGACAGGAAATGTATTCCCCTGGGTGTGTTCCCCCCGCTCAAGCGACGCTGTCGTTGGAGACCTTCCGTGCTGTGCGTGGCGAACTGCTCAAAATTCCCCGGCACCTTCTGATTAAATGAAGCGGTGACTCGCGCGTGTTCCCGGGCTCACGGCGCGAGGGTTACGAAAGCCACGTCGCACATAACAATGTGACCAAGCGAACAAAGGCAATGAGACATGCTGTGGAACACGGTGGAACATGGATACTTGCTCGCCTCGTTGCATGTTAATAATTGTGAGGGAATTTAACTAAGGGAAAAACTAAAACTGCATAAGAAACAGAATCTTTTCTGATTTCCTCTGTAGACACACACACACACACACACACATACACACAGGTACATGCATGCACACACACGTACACGTACACGTACACATGCACACGCACACGCACACACACACACATACACACAGGTACATGCACACACACACACGCACACACACACATACATGCAGGTACATGCATGCACACACACACACACACATACATGCAGGTACATGCATGCACAAACACACACACACACACACACACCTCAAGTCAACATTTCCAGAACTCCCTACAGACACCTATTTTATATACAGAGTCACTCAACAGTCATAAAGGTTCAAATAAAATCGTCACGCTTCAGTCTTAAAAAAAAATCAGCAGTTCATGCCTTCCTGTTACGGCCAACTGATTTTATTCCTTATTTACAGAGAGAGAGAGCAAAGAGAGAGAGAGAGAGACAGAGAGAGAGAGAGAGAGAGAGCAGAGAGAGAGAGCAAGAGAGAGAGAGAGAGCTCTAGAATGTTCAGCTGAAGACGAGCAGCAACAAAATGACCTGCTAGAGGGACTGTCAATTTTACAGATAGATGTATAATTTCTGAACTCATCAAGAAAATAAAATCCTGGCAGAGACAGAAGCCATATAAACAAAAACTGGGATGGGAGGAACCAAGGAGAATCAATAAATATTTGTTTAAAAAGACTCCAAAGAGAAGACATTAGCACTAACTGAAGATTAGCTAAATGTGAATTATTATGGTCAATGGTTATCAGTGGTTGCCCTTAGCAACTACTCAGAGGCTCTAATTTACTTGAATAATGCATACCCTAAACAGAAATATTAAATTGACGGAATATCAATTTCATAATGACCCCAGAGAGAGAGAGTAATCCTCACAAAATATAGAACTAGTGACCATCAACTTGAAACTGAAAGAGGGAGATATTTTAAGTTTTGGAAACCAATTGAAGAACGACTCTGCAAAAGCTGCAATGTAAATGAACCATAAAACAGAAACAAAGATGCACCTGCCCCAAATACAAAGATGTGAGGGATAGAAACCCACTTTTATCACCCTTCCTAATACACAAACACCCCCATTCTCCTAGGAGAAGAAAAAATAACTACATGACTGGCACCAAAATATGTCTCCATCTGCCACAGCCACAAGAGACAATGGGTAGTCAAACTGATATGGTAATATCAGTAATATTATAATAAAATACAGTAATATTGTCTTTACTGTTGGCCATAACCATACAGACACATGTCAAAATATTGTTATTGTTTATTACTATTAATGACTATTATTCTGTGATCATTCTATTATCATTTTATTTATTTATTTTAAATCTACTATTACTATCTACTGTTATAGTTTTTTTAATTTATTATTATTATCAATTGCTTTGTCATGCCAATAAAGCTTGATTGAATTGAATTGAATTTAGAGAGAGAGATAGACAGAGGGAGAGCACGCGTTCAAAGAGGCTTCCAGTGGAGAAGACTCCATACGTGGGGAGCTGCTGTGGAGTCGGAGCGTGGGACCCTGTGCTATACGGGCAAACGTGGACGGGTCCTGGTGACCGCGGCACAGTAGGCGAGCAGCACTCAAAACTCGGAGAGGGAGAGACCGAAACGCATCCACAGAAACTCAGAAAGCAGTGAAATACTTTGACCTCCCCCCCCCACACACACACACAAGAAGGATGATTGTAAATAATTTAGTAAATATGTGGTCTATACAGCAGAGGGCCCCCGACCCTGGTCCTGGAGAGCCACAGGGTGTGCTGGTAAAAGAGATACACAGTATTTGGTATCTGATCTTACAGTGAAAACAGGAACCAGCAGACCCCTGTGGCTCTGCAGGACCCAGGTTTGGGATTCTTGGGATACACAAACCACATATTACCTCAGGACAGTGGTGAACGTTGAAGATCCACAAAGATTGCCGGGCCTTTGTTCCAACTCGGATCTTAAAATGCCTTAATTGTAGTCATTGATTGAATAGGAAATTAAATCACCTGTTGTTCCAGACCTCCAGTCACGGGCTGGTTTGGGTCTGGTGTGTAAACCCTCAAGACTATAGACATCCAGGCACATGAGCTGACCCCTCCTCGGCCCTGGGACAGGGGCCTCACAGCAAAACTGATGACTGGCTGTTGTATTGTAATAATAATAATAATAATAATAATAATAATGGATTGTATTTATATAGCATCTTCGGGATCTCGTGTAGCTTTACAGTTATAGACTCACGAAGCACAGGAGAGAGGAAATGCATTTTGTTTATATTTCATTACTTGTTTCGTTCTTATCTCAGCGTGTGTCCCGACACCCGCTCAGTAATGAGGTGGAGCCGAAGCAATGGCAGAGGCGCTCTGAGCGCGACGACTGCTCTCGTCCCTGGCCGCGCATCCCTGCTTTTCTTTAATATCAAAGCGGATAAACATCGCTAAGATCTTCTCTCCCAGCGGCCCCTGGACTCCATTACCTCCGCAAGTACATTCTCTGCCTTTATTAACATATTCTAGAGGGAGTCGGGCTGTTATTGAACTGGTTATGGAAACACTTAGGCTATTAATACTCCTTGCAGCTGCCTCGGCCAAATCAATTAACATCCCGCCGCACGGGGACATCCCACTAGGCCAAACAAGGGGAGGGAGGGAGGGTCAAAGGTCAAGCACTACAAAGCCGCTGCTGAAACTAGACTACTCTGACACGCTCCAGAGCACCGCCGTTCACGTGTTCCCATGTGACGAGTGTAAAAATGCGCCACAACGATGCCATGATTGACGTATATATATATATACTTTTAGGGAGAGCTTGTTTTAGTTTTTTGGGGGTTTTAGAGGAGGAACCTAGTGTGTCATTACTGTCAATGTACCATTTCATAGTTTCTAGAAGGCCTTGCTGTTTGTGTTCAATTCTACCGAAGACTCCCCAATGCTCTGCACAAAGAGGTATTCAAACAGAGCCGGAGACTTGCTGGAGGAACCGCACACTAAACACCATGATGTTTTATTCGCAGAGTAAAGTGTCGCTCTCACATTTTGCACCAGTAACACACCTGCATACACCAAGCGCAAATGCACGCTGACGTGGTTGCATACATGCGTATAGTGTTATTATCTGGGCCACCAAAGCATGTGTGGTCGTCTTTTATTTTGCAGTTCGTATTTCTGCAAAAGATCAGACTGCTTATAGTATGCTGAAGTTGTGTTTATTCAATGGTTCAATGAGAGCACTTTCGTTTTAGTTTTTTTTTTTTTGTACTAGTCTTGAGAAAGGGCAGGGAAGTAGAGCATACATATGATTGTATATACAGTTGATAAGGATGAGAGAGCGTGCGGCTGTGGGCAGGGTCAGCTTATTGCTGCTGCGTTACTCTGTGTGGGCCCTGTGAACATGACAAGCCCTTATTTATAAACCACTGTCACAGAAACAAACATCGCTACATTTCCCCGAAAGCCGACTAGCGTCCCACTGCTCTCTTCCTATTTGGTCCCGGTTAAAGACAATATTTGTCCGGCCTTCAGGTCTGTACCCCGATAAGCCCTCGCCCCTCCCCCACGGAGCCTTTGAAATCGGAGGGCCTGCGGTTTAGCGCAGCGGTGCCCAAACGGTGGGTCGGGACCCACTGGTGGGTGGCAGGAGGGGTTGAGGCGGGTCGGGGGACACATGTGAGGAACACATGTTACGTCTCTTCCACAGACATTTGAAATCACTAATCAAAGTGAACACCACGACTGTGGGTGTGTACGCTGTTATTTAGATGTATATTTTTAAGAAAGTAATTCCATATTTGACCATGCCGTATGTTAGGGCTGTATTTTCATAAGAAGTGGGTCACTGAAAATTGTTTTTTTTTTTCTGGGCTTGCAAAACTTGAGGAGCCCCTGTCCTGGTGATGTGCCAATGAAAGAAAAAACTCTTTAAGTGAACTCTTGAGTTAAGAGTTTTTCTTAAAAAGCCATTTCAGTTTAACCTGTTGTACAGTAAAAGAGCATAATAAAAGAACATTCTTGTGTTCATAAAAAAATGTTTGACAACAATGCTACAAAGAGACCTATAATTCTCTCAACTCTCAAACTTTTCACAGAGAGCACCGTCTGAATTTGCCTTTCTGCAACGGATTTCACAATTATCTTGCCTCCCGTCAGAAGAATACGAGAAGCCACGGAGGTCCAAACGCTCCACCAGCTCTATCGTTGGGGTCCCTGAATCAGAGGGATTGCCACCTGACTTTCCCGAGGCATGGCAGCCTTGAGGCTCGGAAGAGGCTCGACTGGGAACGCAACCCCGCACGGCACGTGTGCAGTGAACTCCCAGCCTCCGCTGCGCCGGCAAAAACCCGCCGTTCAAAACGCGAGAAGTCTGGTGTGGAAAATCATGCGGTATTACGCCTTCCATCTCAACAGAAGCTTCGGGGGAAACCATTTACTGTTTTTGCGGTTCCCCCCTCCCCCTTCGTGTCCCCCTCTCCTCTCAGGAGTTAACGAGAGGCCAAGCCCTGCCCATCAATTCCTCCTTTTTTCTCACCCTATAATAAGCTGGATCGGCACTTGAGCCCAAGGCAAAGCGCTAATCGCCAACCCACCTTTCAGCAGGGACCGGTCCCCTCATCAGAAGCACAGTGAAGGGGCCGGCGGATAGCATAGCGGTCTAATGCACCGTATTCTGGCTGGTCTGATATGGTGTGCGCTGCCTGTCAGGGACGCGGTTCGAAACCCCATGTCTCTGGGGCCTTCCCGCGTGGCCCAGTGGTTACAACATCCGACGCTGGCCACGGAGACCAGGGTTCAATTCCCCGTCTCGCCAGAGTCGGCTCTGGCCGGGAGCACCACCGGGGGCGGCGATTGGCTGTCCGCCCCAGGGAGGGGGGAGGGAAGCCGACATGAGATTCGCTGCGCATAAGAGTGGCCCTGCAGTATACCAGGTTACGGTTGATACTTGGGCGAGTGCCGTCTCGGAAGAGGCGTCAGGTAGCGAACTCACATTACTAGAGGGAGGGGGTTGACTTAAAAATAGCAGGGTCTAATTGGATACCAAATTGGGAGAAAATGGGAGAAAAATCTGAAACAAAAATTATTATTTTTTCAAAGAAAAGAAAACCCATGCCTCTACCAGACCGGCCCTGGTCGTCAGCCCCGATCAGGGGCAGCATTTGGCTGTCTGCCCCAGGGAGAGGGGAGAGGGGGAGGGTGAACCGGCATGAGTTCGTCAAGGAGCAGGTAGGGCATCCATGGTCGGGTTCCGTCTCCGAGGAAGCGGATCTACCAGGCCGGAAAAATTGGCTCGTTACCCGGAGGACAGGCAGTGAATTGATATAAATAGAGGGTATAATTAAAAAGAAGCACACTGAAATAGGCTGAGGAATCTTGAAAACTAGTTGGGGGTGGAAATTCTGTGTCAATAACACATTCTTATCCTTAATACTGTGTTATAACTTGGATTTCCGTGCTTTCGGAGCAATGGTTTCGCTAGCTTGTGAAAGTAATAATATGAATAATGTTACATGAAAATTGCTTGCTTGCTCTTCAGCGTAATGTATACAGTAGCTTATATAACATAGCTGTTAACATAATTACATTTATTCTCAGATTTATTCTGTATAACAGTACGCTTAGATTGTATATTATAATTTTCATTATGTATTACACTGAAGAAATGTGGCTATCATAATACATTACCAAACCAAATACTCTATACAAAAGTAACCACTGTGATAGCCTACTACATCCTCTCTTCCTCCTACATCCATCTATCCCTGAAGGCATCCCTCCATCTAAGCCAATGATGTAATTTATGACATACTACTGCAAGGCTATTATAATTGTCTCAATTGAAATAATTTATCAAGCCATGAATCTCTACACACATATATCATCAAAAAGCTACGAATGCATAAAGCTACTTCAGTCCTTCCTCTCTCTCTATCCATCCATCCATCCCTTCATCCCTCCATCTAAGCTGATGATGTTATTTACTGTATAATATACTACTGTAAGGCTATTATTATTTTCTGATTTACAATATTTTACTAGTATTGTATTAAAACTAAAAGTATGAAAAAGCATAAAGATCTCTCCATACTGACATTTCTAAGCTTTGAAAATTGGTGAGCCAATTGAAGTTTGTTTTTCCAACTTTCTAATCTAGTTTAGTTGACATTGTTCTGTTTAATTTTATAAAAATATTTTCCCAAATTAGCATTTCAGTTCAGTTCAGTTCAGTTCAGTTCACCATTTTGTACATGCAAACTGTTGCAATACTTGCCAGGCATTACACAGGCCCGGCAGATTGATTTTCAACATGACTGCTGTATTATTTCATAACATTCAAATAGAATGAAAGTTGTTGCTCTAGGTGTTTGGGAGCAGTTCCTTGAGATAGCTTGTGCCCTTACGGCAAGAGAAACCCCGGCCAATCAGAAATGTGTTTGCTTTGCGGCTGCGGCACGTCATGTCAAGTCTCTCGCACCACCAATGGTGCAGTGGGGTACCGGCACGGGTTCGACAAAAGAGCTCGTTCACATGTAGCCAATCGACGCGACCCCTCCGTCTTGACGATCATCCACCATCAACAGCCCAGGACCTCAGCCCCCAGCGCCCCCCCCCCCCCCCCCGGGGCCCGGCTGCCAGCCATATGTAGCGTTGGGGGTAGGGACAAACCCCCCATTGATTAGGCACACAGCCTCTTCAGTGTAACCCAAGCCACCGGCATTTATTTGGCTTTGGGACGTCCTGACCAGCAGGGGTACGGCCAAGATGAGCCGATATAAATGAGGTGCCAATCATGCACCCCCTAGCTGGAGATCAGTACCTACTGAATAAATACACCCCCAACCCTCTCCTCCTCCAAACATCACACTCTGGGGGGGGGCATTCAGAGACCAACAACTGCCCTTCATCCCTCATCCTCACCTTTAAATTTGACTTTAAATTTCCACCATGAAAGTGTGGCGCTGCATACTTATTCTGACTGATATACCCCCAGCGGGATGCTGCCTCAGGAGCTATTCTGAATGCACTGCTGAATCCCTGACGGGCTCGCGACAAGTGATTAAAAAAACATACTCGCGTACAATGTGCCGCCCCGGTCCCCTTGAACTCTGTCTGGGATACAGATGAGCTCAGGGCGGCACGCCATGCTGTGTCCCCCCCATAAAAAACAACCTTGTGGCGAGGAAAATGAACTCTAACGAGCCCGACAAATCACACGAGGGACGCTACGCGGACCACATCCACAAGGGTGAGACGTGTCCCGCATCCTGCGCTGCCTACTAATATGGGACCTGATAACGCCAAGCGTCGCTCCGTGGCTGCTTTTCTTGTTTTCCCCCTTCTCGAAGGAAAAACACCAGCACAAAAATAAAACAGACAAGCCTCTTGCTTGCAAATGGGGGACAGGGCTCTCCTGGTTCCAGAGGGGGAGAGAGAGCGAGTTGGAGAGGGAAGTCAAAAGCCCCCTTTGATAAGATCCGAAGCCCGGTTACACATGCGATGTCCAATCCACCGCATAATAAAACACGTCTGTTTGGCTTGTATCTCGATCCAGTTTTGCCCCGGCCAAGAGAGTAATAAAATCAACATGCCGTCTGCATCTGACGTGAGGGCCCCGCTGTATGAAATTAGCCGAGGGGGGAGGGGCACAAGAGCAAACGACACAAAAAGAAAGAAAATAAATGTTTTTATCTCAATAATTAGGGAGTGGGTGGAGGTAGGACATGGGTGGGAGGGGGGGGGTGGCGGCACAAAAGCAAACAACAAAAAAGAAAGAAAAGCGATGTTTTTATTTCAATGGTTAGGGAGTGGGTGGAGGTGGGAGACAGGGGGGGCTAACATAACAGAAGCTTTCAAAGAACTGGATTTATATAAGCATGTTCTGTATTGGGGAACTGACGTGGAACATCTATCTGCGTTTAGCTCGTTTCCCCTGGATCTTTACCAGTGCTGCCAGACAGGCGAAGACGTCGAAAACCACAGCCCACACAAGCTCCCCTTCAATCTCCCGTTTCAAAACTGCACATTGCCTGACACATTAAGAACGCTTTGGGGCTCATCACACTCACAAAACACTCCAGATTCCCACTCATCACAGCCTAATCTCTCTCTCTCTCTCTCTCTCTCTCTCTCTCTCTCTCTCTCTCTCTCTCTCTCTCTCTCTCTGCATATCCTATGACGATCTATGTCAGTTGGCACAAGTGTTTATTAACTTATATGTATTCAATTTTGCAATGAGAGAAAATTCTTCCCACATGGTTTTCTCACACGCTCCCCTTTGAGAACAACCCTCGAGCCTACATCGCAAATGTATCGTCACACTTTGCAACTCATTCATATTCTGACTCAGAAGTTATGGCTGAACGCTTGTAATGTGCATGGGCTAATGCATTAAAGATGCTGTGTTTTGTAACGATGGGAATACGTGGACGATGGTGGATTTGTTCTGTGAAGTCGTGCCCACACTGCCTTGTGCATTTAATGAAAGACCGCATTGTCGGCGTCCCTTGGCATAGGCCGTATGAGGAGCCATTCTATGGTGTGTTCACCAAATCACTCTGCTTTCATTTTCTAAAAATTTGTTTCAGATTTTTACCCCGTTTTTCTCTCAATTTCTTTCGATTCACCCTCCCCTCTGAACTCGCCACCCGTCACTACAGAGCAAGCAAATTCCCCGAGGCCGGCAATGATCCACCTCCTCCGAAACGGAACTCGCCCACCTACTTTCTAGAGACACCCATCGTGCTTGGGGCAAACAGCCAATCGGCGCCAATCTGCGCCCAACTCCCAGATTGCGGCAGCAGTGGGCAACTTGCATTACGGGCGAATGCTTTGGTCGTCGCGCTTCCTGCGGTCCTCATTCAGCGTTAATTTTGTCCAGAGATCAAAGCCAAGTGTAAACGTAGCACGTGGCCTGTTCATAAATATGGCCACCGGTTGCTGTCCACGCAGCTGTTTAAAGTGCACCTGTTCGTGTGACCAAGAGTGAATAAAACATGCATTTTGCAGAGGATAACAGGTGCAGTGCAGGCCGCACCCTGCGATTCAGTTTTGTGCATTTCTCGACAGCGTGGTGGGCCTGTGTGTTTGTTACGCATGTTTACGGGGTCCACAAATGTGACATTATGCCCGAGTGCCATGTGAGTACACTGATGATGAGAGCTTCTTCAATATTCCCATTAAACGGGAAGATAGATGTGTTCTTCTGTTGTCATGGCAAAAGGTGTTCTTCTGTTGTCATGGCAAAAGGTTTTTACCAAGACAAGTGGTTATTTTCTCGCCCCAGGGTCTGTCGAGAAACAACGAGCCCTTTTTCTTCATCACCTCTTTTGTCGGAGGTTTAATCAAAGATTCGGGATGGAAGATTCTCGACCTCATTGCCCCGTTGTCTCGGCCCTGGTGGACTGTATTTCTCTGCAGGTATAAAAATCCTTTATAAAAAAAGCCACATACCTCTGCTTTGTATCAGCATTCCTCCCCCTCCCCATCTCCACCTCCTTCTCTTCATCTTTTTTGTGCCTGACGACCCTCATGGGGTTCGATGCCCTCAACTTTGCGGAACAGGTGTAATCCTGTCCCCCGTCTCCGAGCCCAAGATGAGGTGTGCCAAATGCAAAACACGGGCAACATAAAGTCTCTTAATAGGGCGTCAGGCCACCACGAGCTGCCAGAACAGCCTCAGTGCGCATTGGCATAGATCCTAAAAGTGTCTGGAACTCCACTGGAGGGATGCAACACCATTCTTCCATGAGAAATTACATCATTTGGTGTTTTGTTGATGGGGGGTGGAAAATGCTGTCTCAGGCGCCGCTCCAGAATCTTCCATAAATGTTCAATTGGGTTGAGCTCTGGTGACTGAGACGTATATACTCATACCCTGTGGATGGGGGTATTGTCATCCTGGTAGAGACCACTCCCATCAGCATAAAAATGCTTCACCACAGGATGAAGGTGATCACTCAGAATGGCTTTGGATTTATTGCCATTGACCTTGTCCTCTAAGGGGTTGAGTGGACCTAAATCATGCCAGGAAAATTCACTCCAGACCATAACAAAGCTGCCAGAACCCTTCATTTACTCAAGTCTTTCCTTTATTTTGGGAGTTAAAACTGTCTTGTTCCATTGCTCTGCTACAACTATAACATGCATCGCTTACAACATACTGTCTGAATGCTGTGGTTCTTCTGTGTGTGTGTGGTGTGTGTGTGTGTGTGTGTGGGTGGGACAGGGTGTGTGTGTTAACAAGAATTAAATAATTTATTGTCTCCTCCAACTGATGCCTTAATAGAGGGGAGGGGTAATTATCACTTGGGGAGGGATAAATCAGACAAGTTAACAATAATTAAATAATTTATTTGAATCCAACTAATTATAAAAATAGATACTACTGAATTTATATCTATATTACATTATAAATCAGTCTGAAGATGAGATAATCACAAAAGATACATTTGAATAAATTTAATTATAAAAATGGCTTCTACTGAATTTGCAACAAATTAAATTAATGGCCGTCCCTCCTTAGCCAGGAGGATGGGAACATGAAGTGTTTTCCGGTTTTGGGTGAAGTGGTTGGAGCTTGGGTGAAAGCCCCCCCCCCCTCCTCTCCAAAAGAACCTTCAGAGTCAAGCTTCCACAGTCAGCTGACTTCAAAAACTGTCACCGAAAAATAAAAATTTGATATTAGCCTAATCATTCCTTTCCCCTCTCTGTCAACTGTAATCTCTCTGCATCCCTGATACAAGCCAACTGCCACAAATCCACGCTTGACCAGCATGGAGATATATGCCCCCCCATAGGAGAACAGTGCAGGAAATTAGAGCTTGGAGCAGTGCAGAGATCTGACACAGGAATGAAGCTGGTCTGAGTGGGGAAGCGATGGGGAGTCCTGGTTTACCACTGTGGAATAAGCTCAGGCCAGCCGCCAGGCGAGGGAGGGGGAAGGTGGGGCTGTCCATGGCAGCGGCACTCCGAGGACTGGAGACGGTGTGCAAGTTAGAGAGCATTACCGCCGGGCCGATTCCTCATTCAGATCAACATCCCCAGTGCTGCCCAACGCACACAAACAGTAATGCAGCACTTCCCAACACACTGCTTCAGTACGTCTCACAGTACTTCTCAACACATAACAGAGACAACACACCGCTCCCCAGCACACACACACTCAAACCATCAAGGCACACCCCAACTTAAATCTTTCTCACAGCACACACGCAAAACTGACACCCTTAAACCACTCACACAGCACACACACAGCACACACACACACACACACAAACTAATGCCCTTAAACCACTCACACAGCACACACACAGCACACACACACACACACACAAACTAATGCCCTTAAACCACTCACACACCACTCACACAGCACACACACACACACAAAACTAACGCCCTTAAACCACTCACACACCACTCACACAGCACACACACACAAAACTAACACCCTTAAACCACTCACATAGCACACACACACACACAAAACGAACACCCTTAAACCACTCACACAGCACACACACAGCACACATACAAAACTAACACCCTTAAACCACTCACACAGCACACACACACACACAAAACTAACACCCTTAAACCACTCATACACCACTAACACAAAACGAACACCCTTAAACCACTCACACACACACACACACACACAAAACTAACACCCTTAAACCACTCACACAGCACACACACAGCACACATGCAAAACTAACACCCTTAAACCACTCATACACCACTAACACAAAACGAACACCCTTAAACCACTCACACAACACACACACACACACAAAACTAACACCCTTAAACCACTCACACACCACTCACACACAAAACTGAAACCAGGAACACAAGCGCCAAGAGGAGCAGAATTACTGCACATTTTGCATGCATGGCCGCATGGCCGCGGCAGGGGCCGCAGGCAACCCGGGCCAGTTAAAGTCTTCATCGAGCGATAGTCAGAACAAAAACACGTACAGCAGCGTGACACAGTTGAGTAGATGGAGAGAGCAGGTCCACGCTGATATCCGAGTGAACTTAGACAGTAAGATCGCCGTTTTAGAGCGTGTTCTGCCTCCACCGTCACCGGAAACAGGTGTCCCTCAGCGGGAGTGTACGCTCTGATGAGCTCAGGTGGGTGAAACGGAGGGGAGCTCTGCACCCACTGGACCTGCTCATGGTTCAGAGAGATTAGCACTGGCAGCCACTCTGTGGGTGGCCTCCCCGTCTAAATTTAGAGCGACCAGCAGTTGCCAGGTATGAGAGCAGGATATCCACCCGACGCAATGAGCTCTACATTGAAAAGCACCACTGCTGTGTGGATTGAGACCACGCCCCCTCTCTGCTATTTTTTTTCCAATCTTTGATGAATGAAAACTCTAAAATGCACACTTTGTTTGTAAAAATTCTGTTAAAATTTGAACGGTCGTTTGAACATTCGGATGAAGAGAGGCATTAGGAAAAAAACGTGAAAATATTCAACCCAAATCACGCCATCACGTCTCGTCGATTTCTCCTCGCCACTCCGCTTCCATCAGCTTTTCTCTGGAGCTCCCCTGTAACCCACAATGCACTGCTTCGCCGCAGACAGAGGTAAAGCTCTTACAAGTTCCCACTTGGCTGTAGTTGATGAATGGCTCTGTGTTTATGGTGGCTCATGTGGCCAAGCTTGCGCGGACAACATGACGGATGAGAATCACAGCACGCTTAACCAACACAATGATAAAACCTATCTCCTTTACGAGGAAACTAGGCGAGGACGGTTTATTAACAGTGCCATCGACCGGCAACGTGGACACTTTAAATTACAAACAAGGGTTACTGTGGTTTGTAATGTAAAAAGGGTTTCAAATGTCACCGTTTATTGCAGAGAGCAGTTAAAGTTGACTAGCAAACAATTCCAAAGATCAGGCATTAAAAATACATTCATCTATTAGCATTTTGACATATTATCTTATAATATACTACCAGATCATTTGTCTTGTACTGTTACCACAGAAGTCTGTTTTTTTTTTTTACAGCGATTCACATTAATTGCATTTTGCACAGTTTCATTGTGTTGTAGCATCTGCAGAACACAGATCAGGCCTTCATTTAGAACTAACTCCTCTATGTCAAAGTTCCCAATCAAAAGATACTGTATCAAGCCAAGATGACTCACTCAAGATTTACATCAGAATATTCTGTCCTCTGTGTTCTTGACCTGAAAAGTCCAGTGCACACCACTGTAGTTCAGCCATTTAGATAGGGAGCCTTTGTTATTTTTGTGTGTGGCTAAAACCCAAAAAGAACCAAAGAGTGCACAATCTTCAAAGTGATAGTCTTGGTCTTGTTAACTGGAAAACTGTTGGACCCTGGCTCCAGGAGTCAGGTGGTGAACTGGAATTTATTTAATGCGCTGACAGACTGAGTGCATATTCAACGCTACACTCAGGCAGTCGAATCAAGGCAAATGGCAAGCAGGCACAGCCAAACTCACAACGTATTTTGTAGGCAGTGTTATCGACACACTGTGTTATACATATACGTACACCTAGAACATAAGAACATTTGATGATGAAAGCAGGCCATTTAGCCCATCTGTGCCTCATTTGCCTGTCTAGAGAGCATCCAGTACTGTGTGAAGTCTAGCCATGATCCTGTGGCTGTCATATCTCCCTTTACGGACATGCTCCGTGCGTTTCTCCACATGGAAAATGGTCGCTCAGAATGTGTTCCACCACACACGCTGCAACTTTCAATGGGCCATTTTACTAATGAGATGATAGCCTTTCCGTAATGATGCCATTTGCCTAATCTTTGAAAGGGCTATTCAAATAATGTGATGTGTGCTAATGTGATGATTGCTTGATATGACCTAATGGGGCTAATTGGTGAGTAACTGCATGTAAATATACCTCATTTAGATTGTGAGGACACGGCCTGATAAAGGCTATTTGAGCTAATATATATACAGTGCGTGGGTGGTGGTTTTCTACGTGTCTTGACTTGCAGTCTAATGCCTTTCTCTTTTGACGCAGCAGCATAACAAAGTTTTTGTGAACTTTTGGAATCAACCCTTAATGAGTGCCACTGCTGTGAACACTTTATTTTTATTTTTTTTTTTTTTTGGGGGCAAATAAGCAAGTCTTTTTTTGTTTTTTTTGGGTCTACATTTTTCCAAATCTGCTGCCAACAGAGCCGTTCTTCTCCCTGCCCTCCCTGCCAATGGCATCAGGGCACTAAACATCAGAATCTGACCATCGATTCGTACCAGAGTAAAGGTTAATATTATACACTGCTCAAGTATTAACATATTTAAATGGAGGGGGAAAGATCACCCCCTGCATGTGAACCACCAGCCAGAGCAATAAGAAGGGTTGCCAGATTGGAGGAAGAATTTCATGCATGAAGGATTGCCAGATTGGAGGAATTAATCTATGCATGGGGGTCAATTGAAGGTGTGGGATTTTGATGTGACGTGTTACCTACCACAGGTTCTCAGAATAAGTATATAGAACAACTGTGGCTGTGGCCAGCTCCTAACCTCCCATCTGCCAGCGCTGGCTCAGAGGCTGTGCCACGCCCATCAGCCAACTCCACTGTCCGTCAGTCTGGTTATCCACAACATCAGCGGCCAGTCAATTTTGCCTGGGTGTAGCTGAGTGGACTACCCCTCCATCCACACTGTATCTGACTGATGGGTGAGACTGTTTCACTCTATGCTGAATCGGCAGTGAGTGTGTGTGTGTGTGTGTGAGTGTGTGTGTGTGTGTGTGTGTGTGTGTGTGTGTGTGTGTGTGTGTGAATGCATGTGTGTGTGTGTGTGTGTGTGTGTGTGTGTGTGTGTGTGTGAGCATGTGTGTGAGCGTGTGTGTGAGCATGTGTGTGTGTGTGTGTGTGTGTGTGTGTGTGTGTGTGTGTGTGTGAGCATGTGTGTGAGCGTGTGTGTGAGCATGTGTGTGAGCGTGTGTGAGTGTGTGTGTGTGTGTGTGCGTGCGTGTGTGAGCATGTGTGTGAGCGTGTGTGTGAGTGTGTGTGTGTGTGTGTGAGTGTTTGTGTGGTATTCCTACACCGTGTGCCTCATAGTCAGAGACTGAGACCTGAGCAGAATACAGGAGCCATTGATGAGCATCGCTGCTGTGCTCCTCTGACTGTGAGGGGGCCGGGGGAGCCGCTGTATGTGGGGCTGATTCTGACTGTGAGGGGGGCTGGGGGTCGCTGTATGTAGGGATGATTCTGAGGGGGCTGATTCTGACTGTGAGGGGGCTGGGGGGCTGATTCTGGCTGCAGTGGCCGGGGGGCTGGTTTCAGTCTCATGCTCTGCATACCCTCACCCCCTCACCCCCCACCCTCCAATTCCTTTTCAGTTTAACCTTTACTCCCCAACCCCTTCCCCCTCCCCACCCCGTCTCCCTTTAAACCCAATTTCACGCTCTACCACAGGAGTATGCCACTGCTGCTCTCTCCCCCTTTTGCTGTGTTTGCATCTGTGTATGTGTGAGTTTCTGTGTATGTGTGAGTGTGTGCATGTGCGTATGCATGTCCATGTGTGTGTGTGTCTCTTTGTGTGTGTGTGAGTGTGTGTGTGTGTGTGTGTGTGTGTCTCTGTGTATGTATGAGTGTGCGTGTGTGCATGTCTGTGTGAGTGTGTGTGTCATGTATGTGTGTGTGTGTGTCTCTGTGTACGTGTATGTGTGTGAGTGTGTGTGTGTTTCTGTGTATGTGTACAGGTGATTGTGCTGTGCGTGTATGTGTGTGTGTGTCTCTGTGTACGTGTATGTGTGTGTGTGTGTGTAATGTGTGTGTGTGTGTCTTTGTGTACGTGTGTATGTGTACAGGTGAGTGTGTGTGTGTGTGTGTGTGCGTGTAGTGTGCGTGTGTGTGTGTGTGTGTCTCTGTGTATGTGTATGTGTGAGTGTGTGTGTCTCTGTGTATGTCTATGTGTATGTGTGTGCGTTTGTGCGTGTGTGTGTGCACACAGCTCCGCCTGGGTACGTTTATTTTCCTTTTTTAATTGGCCTGCGCCAGAGATAACTAGGCCAGTGTGTGCAGATGGAGCTGGGCCTCACCGCCACCACGCGCTGTGGTCGCAGGTTCACAAACCCGGCCGAAGCAGCGGGACTTTGTTAACAACTAAAAACCAACAAGCCCGGGGGCTGGCCTTAAAACTGCAGCCCGTTAAATGTGTAGGCTGTTTGTGTGTGCATGTGTGTATGCGCTGTGCATGTCCACGTGCATGTGCGTGTCTGTACCTGTGCATATCTGTGCGTGCGTGTGTGCGTGTTTTCCACACCTTCCACAGTCCACACACCATTCATTCATGAAGTAGCATTGTTGCGTGTTTTTTGGCTTGGTTTCTCAAAGCTCAAGTACTCCGTGTTTCGGCCCTTTTGATGGTGAACGGAGTGTGGCCTACAGCCCGGAGTGAGCGAGTAGAACAGGCTGCAGGCACTCAGCCCCGGGGCTCTGTATGCAATACAAAGCTTTTAATGCATCTTGAGAGGCTTTTGCACTGTTACCTAGCAGCCATCTCCAGGTAAGCACCAGGTAAGGCTTATTGGTCCTCGCTGCCATGGTAATGCCAATGCTTTCTAAATTGAGCTTAAATTATTACATACCACTGTATAAGTCATTGGGTAGGCACGCATCACATATAAAGTGAATTGCGTATCAATCACACCTGGCGATTAAAAAGGCCCTTGAAGGAAGTGGGGTTGAGGTGTAGAGCGATGGGGAGTGAATAGATTATCCAGCTCAATGCCCAGACAGGTAGAGCAACTGTTGAGTTTACGTGCAATTAAAAAATGTGCGTGTTTGTGTGTGTGTGTGTGTGTGTGTGTTCCCACCATGTGCGAGTGGATTTGTGTGTATGTGTGTGATGTTCCATTGCCAACAATGTGTGTTTGTGTGTGTTCATACCAATGTGAATGTGTGTACCTACCTGTGTATATGTGTGTGTGTGTGTGTGTGTGTGTGTGTCCCTACCGATGTGAATGTGTGTACCTACCAGTATGTGTGTGTTGTGTGTGGGTAGTGGCTCTACCTCAGTTATCAACATACTCATTTACCATCCCTTGTAGCTGTGAGGCACCTTTGTCAACATTTGTCCTAGACTCTCAATTACATGAGTTTTTTTAAGTTTTTTTTTCTTCATATATTTTTAAGTCACAGACAAGTGAAAAGTGTTATGATGTGCATTGCATGAGCGGAGCTGGGTGACTCTACCTCTGTGAGCTCTGTTAAAAGCAGAGTGGATCGCCGAACACTCTTGAATTGTGGCAGTTTTTCTCCTCTTCTTTCCCCATTTGTCTCATATCTGTTTGGAAAGGTCACCCAGATCCCTGGCTACAGCAGTGATGTCACAGTGATGTCATTGGAATTCAGACCCAGTGCCTGTGTGAGTGAGTCTGGAGGAATGACAGCCCCTTCACAGAGACAAGAGGAACTCTCAGTGACTCCTATTGTTCCACAGTTCTCAGTGTCCTCTCACTCAAGTCATAGGTGATGCTTTGGTTATTTTTACGTGCATATGTGTGTGTGCGTGTGTGTATGTGTGTGTGTGCGTGTGTCTGTGTGTGTGTGTGTGTGTGTGTGTGTGTGTGTGTGTGTGTGTGTGTGTGTCTGTCTGTGTGTGTGTGTGTGTGTGTGTGTGTGTGTGTGTGTGTGTGTGTGTGTGTGTGTGTGTGTGTGTGTGTGTGTGTGTGAGTGTGTGTGTGTGTGTGTGTGTGTGTGTGTCTGTGTGTGTGTGTGTGTGTGTGTGTGTGTGTTTGTGTGTCCTCGTGTGTGCATGTGCTCCACATGGTATTCTTAATGAAAAAATTATAAACCGCCTAACATGGGGGAAAAAAATGCCACCTTGAAAATGTCACACACTCATTAGCACAGACTCTTGTCTCATTAGCTAGGGCTTAGTCTCATTGTGTCTCTCTGTGTCGCTGGGTGCCAACGCAATAACAATGTATTCACATTGTCTCAACAATCGGTACAAGAGCTGAACAGCTAATAGCTGTATATTTTTGCATCGCTCTGTAATTATTTTGTGACATACGAGCATTCACGAGTAAACATACCAATGATAATTATTGTTATAATAATGCGTTAAAAGTGAAAATTAGAGGTAAAATTGATAACCAACAATTAAATTAACAATATGAACCATAATAGGCGTCCCTGTCTCTCTGTTTCTCTCTCTCTCTCACACTCTTTCCCTTTCTCTCTCTGACAGTGATAAATTGCCTCTCGCACAGAAGGCAATCCATTTTCCAAGACGCTGGGCCCAAACATGTGGCTCTCAGGACTATCTCCTCTACCTCCCACTACCTTATTTTCATTTTCACTTTCCAGCGTTCCTGCCATCTCCGTCTCAAGGTTACCCCTCGCTGTGGCAGCCGCACCCCCGTCTCGGTCCTAAATTACCCAGGAGAGGGAGCGCAGTGGGAGGAGGGGAGGCGTGATTGGCCGGCAGTTCCAGGCGGCCATTCCTCCAGGAACGCACCAACAGAATGACACAAGTGACCGTACGGGCCAAAGTCACAAGTGGCCCGTGCGTGCCACCCTATCATGGTGCTCCTATTTCAAGCCACCCAAACTAACTGAATTGAGGTTAATAGAGTCATCCTGTTTTTAACACTAAGAATCATAGCATTTAATGAATGGTGCTAGAGGCTCCTCCCAATGACCGCACGGGCCAAAGTCACGCCGCCCCGTCATTAAGGTTTACACCGAAAAGGCGCAACGAGTCTTCGGGAAACATCGATTTGTGCAACATAACCCTTTAGCAGTTGACAAGCCTTTTAACCCCCCAACCCCAAACTGATGGCGGATACCTTATCATGAAGAAGCGTGACTCATACCCAATCAAGCTCTAAACCAATGGGCACATGTGCTGGCTCGCCCCCCTGCTTGGTTTTTTTGTGTGTAATTCTATCCCGATGAGCTCAAGGAAAATGAATGGCAAAAAGTTCAGTGTTAAATCAGCTCTTAGTGTTCGACTTCTATGGAAACAATATGGACAAAATGTACTCAGAGTCTCCCATTGAACATTTTGCCTTGGGACTGTAAAAACTAAGCCCATGCTTTGCCTGTGCACCTGTGTGAATGAGGGACAACTATATATCCTAACAAAAATGTGTTTTATGACTACCAGGTGTTCAGTAAAAAAAGCATTAACATTTCACGTTGTAGTGGCCCTATTCCTTGTCAGTAACCTAGTCAGTACTGTGTAAGTTTTAAATGAATATTGTCCACCTTGTCACACAGTACACACTGTACAAAAGTCCTTTGTACTTAGATGGTGCCTAGACCACTTATAAGCTTTTAATCATTCATTATAATAGCATTACATAGCTATAACATATGTTATTACACACATTTAAGACCAATTGAATGTAAAGTTTGTGACTAAAAGAGATTTAGTGGGAGTTTCCTTATAGCAATACTCTTCCCATTATAACATGCTAATATCCAGGAAATTACCACACAAAAAAGAAAATTAACATTTGGGGTTTTTTTACAGGCAAGGACCAGCTGTTTACCAGGATCCTCCACATACCATGTGCTTCCCAAGGCCTAGCTGACAGAGAGGACTGTAATCTTATAGCAATTCCCAGTCCTTTTATGGCAGCCATTTTAATATTCCGGGCTGAGCCCGCACATAATTAACCTGGCGGGCCACCTGCTATCTACTCTGCTGGAGTTGGGGGGGTGGGGGGGGGGGGCATGAAAACAGTGGGACGGTTCTATCTCCGTGTAAGAGTCGTTCAGCACAAGGTGACATTGGCCCCACTGAACTGAAAGACTGATTCCTCTTTCACGTGCACTTTGTGAGAATCAGCCTCTCCTTGATAAATACATTTGGCTGGAACAGAGTATTACATACAAAGTAGTGGGAAGACTGGCAGCATAACAATACAACGCACGCAACCCACACACACAGACACAGGCTCACCGTATTCACACCCAGTACAGAACATATAGAAACACGCACACAAAGCAATTAGCTCAAACACATGGAGAGAGACAGAGACAGAGAGCCATGCAGCCTTTCGTCCTTTCTCATTGACCCAGATAACGTTCTCACACCCACACGGCTACCGTTTGCATCCGACATGCAAATGATTGATACGGAGCAGGAAGTCGAGACCATTCAGAGCCTCTCAAAGCTGCTCGCCACTCTCTCTCTTTTTTGACAGTAATTATTTTTCAAAAGTTCCACTAACCTCTCACTGCCACCCACCTCTGCGTTGGTACAGAGGGAGAGAAAGTAGAATCCAAAATGGAAAATCTCGGGAGAAGGGGACAAAGGGGAGGGGAGACCCCCAAAACGCATCCCGTTGCTAAGGGAACATCGGGAGGTGTGCAATGAGGGGATGTCACGGGTTCTGTTAGTGTAGGTGCTGCACTGAGAAAATGCAAGAGCTAAAGCCGATGCCTTGACATGTCCCCTAGATGAGGTGTTAAACCAAGGTGCTAACTCACTGTGGTCATTAAAGATTCCATGGCACTTTTTTCAACAGTAACCCTGATACCCTGGTAAAAATTCTCACAGAAACCGGCTCTCTACATCTGGCCACCCAATTAATTTCCTACATCTTATTGGCTACACACAAATCCCTTGCCTTCCCGAGTCTCTCAGTTTACCTATCTGGTTAAATTAAGGTAAGATTAAGCTGAAATAAACACATGCGTACAGTACCTCTGGATTCAATCATAACCCATGTTATCTCATGAGGAAGCCCTGTTAAATCAAAACTATATTAATAAGGGGGTGTTAAAAAAAACCCCACACTAACCTTTTCTTTCCCAGTGTTACAGGTATGATACGCAGACACCTGCAATGATGTCTATTGCTGTATTACTGCACTGATCTTGTGCGCTAACTATGATTGTTCTTACCTTGTATTAATGCACATCTTGTAAGTGGCTCTGGATAAGAGCGTCTGCTAAATGCTTAAAATGTTAAATGTAATGTAATGTAAGTGATAGAAAACCTTCTTGATTAAACTGCTACCATATTAAAGTGATCCCAGTATTCAAACACCACCAAGCCATCTAGTTACGGGGAAAAGGCCACTTTGTTGTAATGTGGCATTGGAAAAATCTGTGGATGTTTCTTTTTGTCTCCTTTCAGGTAGCTCGGCAGATACGACTGGATGCAGATGTAAGTGTTATATAATATGTCATATTTCAGAAGGTGATGTGCACAAGGGAAATATTCCTAACACTAATAATAAATCCTTATATCAACCAGATTTTAGAAGTAGCAGACATACCTTATTGTGTTTCTGTGATATGGAGGAGAGAGGCGGCACAAGTACCATGGATTTTGTCCCAGGTGGTCCATCGCGTTATCGATCACTGCTGAATTGAATATCACGGATTCTAGAAGTGGGGGCCGGTGGTATTAAGCATCGTGATCTATGGTGTTTAGATTCAGTTTGTCTCGTTTGTTCTTGTTTTTTGTTTTTTTTTTTTTCTTCTCTGAAAATGCATGTGACAATATGGCTTTCGGCAGCAGGGTTGGGATGGTAACTCTGTGTTTCCATTTCCCGGCGCGAATTTACGCACGACTTCACAGGGATGGGGATCTTGGAGAGGACCGAGTCTCACATCGCTCTCTCGGCTCGAACGGTTTTCCTTGAAGACCAAAAAAAAAAAAAGAAGGAGCTTCCTTTGGCAGTTTTATATGCGGCTGGTTTAAAGCGCAATTTCACTGAAGGAATGTGGGAAGAGCACACATCTTACGCTCCCCACCATAACTTCCTTCGTTCTCCCTCTCTCTCTCTCTCTCTCTTTCTCTCTCTCTTTCTCTCACTCTGTTTTTCCTCTTCCATTTCTCCTTCTTCTTTTCTTTGGAAAAAAGTGTCTTTTTGACCCAAATCTAACTGCAAATGTACTTTGTCCCCAACTTTGTGCAATGCCTTTAAGCGAGTGCTATGCAAGTGTTGTTTTTTTCCAGCTTCCTCTGAAATTCATAACACTGTGTAAATGAAATCCTTACCTGAGCAACTTCAAAAAATACTAACCTGGAGAAGCATCAGCCTGGTCTTATCCTAGTCATTAAATGTACTAATAGCTGAAAAGCTCTGTGTGCTCCACCTCTCCTCCTTCTTCAGGTTCAGATTCTTTTTTTAACGTTACTCGGGTCTAAGAAAACGATGCTTGTTAAATGTGCTACTGGGAGTTAAGGACAAAAACCGGGGTAACCGAGAACAGAGGCCTCTCGCTTGTCCGGCATTATGGGAGCAAATTGGAAGGCCGGAAGAGCCGTTTGCTCAGGAGGAGCTCGGTTGCGTGAGACCCAGTTGGTCTAGTTCCAAGTCCTTGACCACACCCCTTTGGGGGAGAGCTGCCACCCTGACTGGGCGGGGGAGGGCACGGGGGGTTGGAGGCGTGGTCTACACTTCCGTCCCACTTAAAGCATTGAAGAGTTAATGAGTTAATTTCATAACAGGGAGCCCCCAAGGGGGAGCTCGTTTCACTGGGTAGCCACGAGACAGACGATTACACACCCAAGTAGCCGAGCTGGCGGGGGCCACCAAGAGAGGGGAAAGGGAGAGAGAAACAGCCATCAGCGACAGCAGCGAGGAGGCATGAGACTCAGAGAGAAAATGATTATCTGCACAGTGACTCATCTTTAACACAAGGCTGAGTGGATACTTCCTTGTAACCACAGTCTCTAATTGCCCATTCTCTTGTATTAAAAGGCAGTGTGTTTCTGTGTCTTAGCCTTAACTCTGGGCACAGGAAGATGAATACGTTCATTCAGTACACACTCATTCAGTGTTTGTACAGCTGAGGAAAACTGCATCCCTGTCCCTACCACCAACAGATGCCTGATATAGTTTGCCCTGCTTTTATTGTAATGGGTTTTCATCCTACAGTCTACATATTCATAGCATTACATTTTCATTTTAGGCATTTAGCAGACGCTCTTATCCAGAGCGACTTAGACAGTTTACATTTCTTTACATACAATCCATTTATACAGCTGGATATTTTACTGAAGCAATTCAGGTTAAGTACAGTACCTTGCTCAAGGGTACAACGGCAGTGTCCCCACCTGGGAATCGAACCTGCAACCTCTGAGTTACAAGCCTGGTTCCTTAACCATTATGCTAACACTAACATTGCTAACATATGCTAACATAACCCTAACATTCTGTAACATAGCATTACAGAATGTTACAGAGCACCACAGAGTGTTACAGAGCCTTCTGGGACTTCCTGACTCCACTTCTCACTACACTGGCCATCTACACTGCCTAACATGGTCATGCACACAAACGCACACTCTCATACATAAGCTGTTTCACACACACACACACACACACACACACACACACCCACACTCACACATTCACACTCACATGAACGTACACACAAAAGAGAAATACAAAAAAACACTCACATACACACACACGCACAAACACACACAAATATGTGCACACGCTCACACATACAAGCGCACATATTATATTCAGAGATGCTAACAGCACCCTGTTACTGATAAAGCTGTAGAGGACACACGGAAGAAGGAGAAAGTGGAGCTAACGGTAATCATATGTGGTTATCACAAACCATTGGCTGGACCTATTTCAGCCATTACCGTGATAAACCTTGACTCTAGTGGATATTATTATTAGACGGTCTGGTACAGGGACCTTCAGTCTCTACTCAGGCAGGAGTTGACCGTCCTCTTATGTTTGTGGTCAAAGACATCTTGTTGGTGGTTGCAGAGAAGCGGGAAGAAGGCCAGACCCTTTGTGGAGGGCTACGCAGTTTGAGTCCAGCCAGGACACAGCTTTCACACCAAACCGCTCCAGGAAAGACCCCCTCAAACAAACATGTGCATGAGGCAAGTCACCCTGGACATGATCCCGCCTGCTATGCAAACAGAGTGTGGTGACACAGCACGACCGCTACACACCTGCGCCTCTGATGATAACATAAGCATCCCAGTCCGCTGCAGTTCCCAGCCCACATACACACACACACACACACACACACACACAGACTCACACACATACACACAGACTCACACACATACACACACACACACACACACAGAGAGACTCACACACATACGGGTATTCACACATACACACACACACACACACACACACACACACACACACACAGACCCCACACACATACAGGTATTCACACATACACACACACAGACTCACACACATACAGGTATTCACACATACACACACACACACACACACACACACAACCATACACACCATACACACACACACAGACTCACACACATACGGGTATTCACACACACACACACACACAGGCACACTCACCCACATACGCACACACAGTGTACAGTCTGCCTCCCAGTTTAATGTAATCGTCTCTTTGATCTTGTGCAAGTGTAGACTTGATCCTGAGAGTGAGAGGGGCTGTGTGACTGTGCTACTGCAGGACCGGGCCTGGGCCGGAGTCTGGCCTGACACACCAAATGGGATTTGTAATGAAAAACTCATAACAGAAGAACAAAAGAACGTTTGATAATGACAACAGGCCATTCAACTCATCTAGACCCCTAATTTTGCTTACTGTCTAGAGAGTTTCTAACACTGGGGGGTCAAACCTGGTCCAAGCAAGGTATTCCTTATCCCATGCTTTTCTCTCTGTATCTCTCTCTCTCTCTCTCTCTCTCTCTCTCTCTCTCTCTCTCTCTCTCTCTCTCCCTCTCTCTCTCTCTCTCCATTCTCTTTCTGTCTCTCTCTCTCTCTCTCTCTCTCTCTCTCTCTCTCTCTCTCTCTCTCTCTCTCTCTCTCTCAGTCTCTCCCTCTCTCTCTCTCCCTTTCCCCCTCTCTGTGTGTGTGTGTGTGTGTGTGTGTGTGTGTGTGTGTGTGTGTGTGTGTGTGTGTGTGTGTGTGTGTGATGTACCAAAAAGCCCAACTGCCCTCACAGCCCTTCACAGTCATTTAGGGAAAAATAACAAGATATAAAAGACATCTGGCCTGTTTGAACTGTCCCTTCCTTTTTAATCATGGTCTCTGTCTCAGATGCTGCGCTTGTGTGTTTTTTGTGTATGTGTACTTGCGTTTGTGTGTGTGTGTGTGTGTGTGTGTAAATATCTCAAAAGCGCATATGTGTTCCTATACAAATAATAAGCTAAATGTTTCCTTGCTTGTGCATTCTTTTGTAAGAACATAATGAACCATGGCTAGAACATAAATCTCATGGGTGGAACCTCGTCAGTAAATGTAAAACAATGGGAAGCAGGGTACTGCAATTGTACATTTTTCAATGTTTTATTCATGAAATTTCAAGTAGGACTCCCATGTGCCGTATTCAGCTGAGGCACTTGTTGTTAGTACAGTGATGCAACCTAAAATCCAGAATCACATTCTGACTGTGCCAGGGCTGACCATGGATGGATCAACCGGCCACCTGCAGTCTCCCTGTGCTGCCTGTGCTGCCTGTGCTAGGTGCAGTCCTCAGGTGCAGTAACTGCACGGCTCACCTGGTGGACTGTGGAGTGAAAGAACACAGTGGCAGGAGGAAGTTGCATCTCCAGAAAAAATGTGAATAATAATAATTTTAAAAATACTTCCACGTGTCGCTTCATATAATCCTTCCAATTTGGCATCTTAGAGGAGGAGCTCTTGACTTTTCTAGTGGTGTGCCTCCAATCTATGGTTATTTTTTTTTTATTTTTTTTTTGTTGTTTTTGTTTCCGATTTTCTCCTGTTTTCTCCCAATTTAGTAGCCAATTACCCCCTCTATTTATTTAGATTTACCCTGCCCACACAAGTCCGCCACTCGTCTATACGAGGCAAGCTAATTCTCTGTGGGCAGCGAACACCGCCTCCTTCAAGACGGAATTCGCCCACCCACGTTCTGTGCTTCAGACGTGCTTCACGGCGACCTCGAGCCGGCTTACCCCCCCTGGGGCGGATAGCCAAATGCCGCCCCCAATCGGGGCTAACGACCAGGGTCGGTCTGGTAGAGACGGGTTTCGAATAATCTATGGTTATTTTAATAACAATGTAAACAAAATAGGAATATTAACAGGTTAAACCTGAATTTGAGGTTGCTGAAACCTGACACCAGAATGTGCACAAAGCATTATGGGAAAGGTCTAAGGTGTGTGGAAACATGTGGATAGTTAATGGGATGAGATACTTGTTTAAAAAAAGGCCACTGTTACTGGTTATAACCACAGATGGTGAGCTCCGTATTCTTAACATTGAAAGCCCTATTTCTACTACCGTCAAAGCTGAAACATTACAATTTTAAGCCCCTTATGAATATTCAGAAGGGACTTGATCAAGGACGAACCAGTGGCAATGGATGTGCTTGGGTATGCCACTTTATGAATATTCATAACCTGTAAACAGTACTGGAAGCAATTAGAATATTCTTTATTCTACGCATATCTCTCCTAAGAGAGGTCCAAGCGCAGGGTCAGCCATAGTACGGCGCCCCTGGAGCAGTTAGGGGTTCAGTACCTTGCTCAAGGGCAGTGCCCCAGGAAGTGAACTAGCATCCCTCCATTTTTTAATTTGGCCTTCCTGGGATTCTGAACCAGCAACTCCCCGCTTACCATCCCATGTCGCTAACCACTGAGCCACTGCCGCCATTACAGTAAGGAATTACAGAGGACGGAAGGAACAGAGGAGCTGACCATCAAGTTACCACAGAGAATCTGTGTCAATACTTCTTCCATTGTCTCTTTAACGAGTGGATCATTGGAGCAAAACAGGAAGGAATGCATTGAAATCAGAGGTTTGTAGTCGTTCCTATATCTTATTTGTGCATTAACTGAGTTCAGCAAAGTAGGCCTACTTTATTGTCATGTGGTGAAGATTTTTTTTAAAAGAGCAATAATTTCCATATTTAAAAAAATGTTTGAGTACGAACCAGATGTCTGCCAGAGTTGTGTAGCAGCAGCTTTACTAGCAGCAGCAGTAATTACCCGTCTGTGTCTCTGTCTGTTTGCCATGACAGGGAGCTGTTGAATTCAGGCTTCCCCCCTGTTTGGTTCACTAACTTTCAGACCCTATTTCTGCAGTAATTCCCACTGCTTTGCCATTAATGATATTAATTAAAGCTCTTCACCAAGTGTATTTAGAATGTTGCTAAAAATAAGTTTTTGTTGGAGTCATGTTCATGTTTTTAATGCGGTTTTTGGTTGTTATTTTATCTCAATGCTCTCGAGTTTGTTGGGGAAACAGAATCTTAAAAATAAAGCCTTGAAACATACTTTTTGTATTACCATTTCTGGATTATATCAATATGGGGGTGATGATTTTCGGACATGTAGTCAGTGATGTATCTTCAAAGAGTTCTGGGAAAGAACAAAAAAACTAACGGAGTGAATTAACCCTTTAACGTTACATTTGGTAATGTAAAGGAGGGAATATTTTGTTGTTATGGGGAGCTACACGCACACACACGCGCACAGACACACACACACGCACACACGCGCACGCACTCGCGTGCCGGCAGGTGTCCAGACCCACACGGCCACCTGATGTGTCACACGGTCACAGGGCCTCTGTTGTCATGGTAACAGGCCCCTTTGTAGCCTTCCCCTTGTTTCACGTGGGGATGTAAATAAATAAACAATTACTCACTCCTTCCCCTCCTCCCTCCTTCCCTCCATCGTACTCTGATTGTCTCACAGCAGGTATCTGTAAGCCTTAAAATCCTGATCCCTCTTCAATGGTTCAGAAGAGTGCGCTTTTCTCGCTCCGTGGAGGCAGGCTGTCGACCCCCATGACAGCAAAGCATTTCCTGGGCTGTGAGGTCCTGTCCCCCCCCTCCCTTACTGTAGGGCCATCATTTGTCCTCTGAGTTTGTGCTCTCAAGGCCTGCTCCTCTGATGAGAGAGGGAGGAGAGAGGGAGAGGGGAAGAGGGAGAGGGAGAGGGAGAGGGAGAGGGAGAGTGAGAGTGAGTGAGAGTGAGAGAGAGAGAGAGAGAGAGAGAGAGAGAGAGAGAGAGAGAGAGAGAGAGAGACAGAGACAGAGACAGAGACAGAGACAGAGACAGAGACAGAGACAGAGACAGAGACAGAGACAGACACAAAAAGGGGAACAGGGTGTTCAGGGCTTTTAACGAGCGATGATCAGGACCGATGTTGTCCAAGGGCCCGGTTGGATGTGCCCCTGTCTTATCGCTAAGAACATCGCCAAGACAGACAGTGTGTATTATGTGTGTGTGTGTGTGTGTGTGTGTGAGTGTGAGAGTGAGAGTGAGAAAGTGTGCATGCATGTCTGTATGTCTTTGTATGTATGTATGTATGTATGTATGCATATGTGTGTGTGTGGGTGTGTGTGTGCGTGTGTGTGTATGTATGCGCATGTGTGTGCATCTGCCCAGGTCTACCTGCCAAAACAAACCTAAACACCTGCCTGTCTGTCACTAATGTCAAGCACTGCACCCTCACTTCCAATACAATTATGCCACTTAGAGCTGTCTTGATAGTAACTGAGATGCTATGTACTGTTCTTCCAGTAATCTGCAAAAATTATTACCACCCGACTGCATGGCTACACTTTGATTGACAGGAAGGTACACAGCAAACAAGACCACACTGAAAATGAGATGTTAAAAACTATGTACCTCCTGATTGGTTAACAAATATTGTCCTCATACATACAGTCTACTCAATCCCTTAGAGGGCAAGATAAATTCCATTAAATACAAAGCCATTCTGAGTGATCGCTTTCATCCTATGGTGAAGCATTTCCGTCCTAATGGGAGTGGTCTCTTCCAGGATGACAATGCCCCCATCCACAGGGCACGAGTGGTAACCGAATGGTTTGACGAGCATGAAAGCGATGCAAACCATATGCCATGGCTGTCTCAGTCACCAGATTTCATCCCAATTGAACACATATGGGAGATTCTGGACATGATGTACCAAATAATGGAAATTCTCGTGGAAGAATAGTGCTGCATCCCTCCAAGACATCCCGTCCCTATAGAAGTTACGCCAAGGCTCATCTGGCAGCTTGTTGCTCAGAAAAAGATTAAATAATGAAAGTTAAGGTCTTCTAATTAAGGGCGCCATATTATTTTTTGTTTTGCAACATAGTTTGATTGCCAAAGAGAAGGACTGGCCATTCTGCAATTGAGCCCAAACTTCACTGGCAACGTCTTCAGGGGAGCATCAGCTCAGGGCGGTTCAGTCGCCCCACGTTCTAGCCTGAGCACAGCGCCCCATTACGTAAGACACTTTATGTTGCAATTTCCTTTATTTCGGCAGATACCTTTAAATCCTGTCTGCCTTAACTTAAGAATAATCCATTTAAAAAACACAACTAGCTTTCTCCTTTTTTCCCCAGCAGCTCAGTGTGCTCCTAGCAGCCATTTATGTAAAGATGTTTTTTATGTGATATGCTGTCTCGCCCCACTTAGTGGAACGCACAATCGCGAGTCGATCGGGATAAGAGTCATTGCCAAATGCAATGACGTCTGCTAAATGACGTCATCGTAATTGAAAGTAAATATTAATGGCTTGTCAGTTATGGAGAGCGTAATAGGTCGGAAACTCAGATAAATGTCATCATTTTGAGGGGGGGGGTTCTGACTGTGTCATTTGCCTGTTTACTGCCATCAAGATGAATGGACAATTAGTAAAATGAGTGAATTCTCAATCTCAACAGTGAGAGCAGGGCAGAGCATGAGTTTTATTAACTTTATTTATTTATTAACTTTGGCCCCGGTCTTTTTTGGCCGTTGGGCTTGCAGTACGGTAACTCTGAGCTCTGTGCAGATGCACTTTCAGATGTCAGACAGTAGAATCTGCCTGCCTCATTACATCAACCCCCTCCCACCGCCTATCCCCCCCAAAAAAAACAAAAAAAAAAATGTATACACACATACACAAACAAAAAAACAAACACCAATTCTCACACGTTCACAGGCGCCTCAAGACAGTTTCAGGAGAGGCGGAATATTTACATGCTGAAGTAATTACCAAAAAAAAAGGTATACATTTGAATTGAAAGCGTTCTTGCATATCACCCATTTACAAAACGCCGTATGTTTACAGGCGTACAGGAAGAATCGAAGGGGAACTGATCCCCACCTTCCTTTCCCATCCCTCCTCACGTGGAGCATCCGTGCACCACGCCAAGGCGCCGAGCCCACCCCAGCGCCATGGTAACTCAGCGGGGAGGGAGACAGAGAGCCCCAGCCTGGCATGGTGGGGAAGCATCGCCACCGAATAACGGGAGGGGTTTCACAATTCAGCCGCCGTCAGCGAAACTCTTTTTTCCCCCATCAGTACCCCCCTTATCCCCCTCCTCTCCGTATTGATGAAGCGGCCTCTTTATATGATAATGCCTTTCCCCGAGAGACATAAGGAGCGCATGAATGTGAAATATGTATTCGGCGCACATAAGTCACATTGCGGCTCCCCGGCGCATTTATAAAAGAGGGGGCTGGCGGTGTGCGCGAGCGTGCGGGGGAACGTGCAGCGGTTACCTTCTTTTTATCTCTGAGCACTGAGCGATCGGCACCCTCGGGAGGTGGGGGTCTCAGACTCGCTATCAGGCGCGATGCCTGCCGTCACGCACACTCAATTAGTTTAATTGTGCGAACGAATGTTCAGATCGGTTCTTCATTTCATTTTTTTTTTCATTTTTTTTTTCTTTTTTTTTGCTCACGTTCGATAATTCCGGTTGACCTTGGAGCGGTCTCGGTGGCCGACCTTGGAGCGGTCTCGGTGGCCAACCTTGCAGGTGATTTGTTGTGAACGGAGAAGGCGAAGGAATGTTGAGAGGAATATTCTGAATGTTGAGAGGAATATTCTGAAACCTCTGAATCTCACGCAATTTTCAGGCCAGCCATTTGAGAGGATAGGCCACAACTTGTGGACTGCTATTCCTCATAATCAATTCAAAATAATAGAAAAGTAAAGATTCATCCTAACAGGCAACATATGTGTATATTTCCTCGTTGACTGCAACATTGCAGAGGAATGGGAAATTGGGGAGTTACTAAACTCTGGAAAGAGGTGCGGAGTAGTTCACAGTACTGAACATAGGGGATCCCGATTGTGTTCATACTTTTCCTGAATCAGAATGGTCGTACAACACCATGGTTCCAAAATAAAAACAGCCATTATTGTGAAGTTCAACAAACAATCTAGGCTGTGACATTGTGGTTTACTAGCCACCTGGTCACTTGGTCACCTGGCCAAGAGCTGGAAGGCTAAAGCTTTGATTTTCTGAAGCTCTGCCCAATAAGGCCTATTCTCTGTAAGGAAACTGCAAACCAAAGAGCTTTCTCAAGTCTCAAGCACAGCGTAGAGACTGAGCCCTCTCGCAAGGTTCTCTTTGGATCCAGAACTCTTGGCTTAAAACCAATAATTATGGAAAAGCCTATCCCCACCGTAACCCGCACCCTAACCACGCCCTTTTCCAATTCAGTTAAGGCATGGGTGAAATATGGACATTTTAAACATCTAGCTCTTGCAAGAGGAAGGAGGAGAGAAAAGACATCTGTTTTTCCCCCCCCCCCATAAAAAAAAGAAAATAGGAGGGGCCTGCACCACAGACTCAGTTCTGACCAAGATTTCCATCATGACCGCCATAATCTCCATAATCGGGTCTTATTGTTCTTTTGCTCAATGCTAATGTTTTATTTCGCAATACAGTTACTCACTTTTTTTGTCACAACATGGAGCGGTATGATTTAAAATGGCCATCAGCTCATTAATGCATAGTGGGGGAATTTAATTCAACAGGTCTCAAAAATCAGTCAGTGTAGCAGCCTGGCTTTCTTTCTTTTTAAAGTGCAAATCAGTACTGGGAAAATGAACAGGTAATGCTGGGGGGCGGTGAATTTATGAACGGCTAAGGGGAGCAGAAATGCACTTTGGTCATTCAGAAGAAGTGTTCATATAGCAAGTTTTCTGTGGCATGGGACAAACGTTAGAGCAAAGACATTTCAATCAAGAGGCCAGGTTAGCGGTAGCCATGGGTATTGCAGCTACTCCAGATTAATTTTCCCCTAAGAGCCTGAATTTCAGCTCTAAAATCATAGTTCTAAAATCATTTTTTTCCCACCGATGCACTTTTCAGCCAAATTGACATGCAATCTACAGCCATACCACAATATACCCTGTTCCTGCTCAATGGCTGAAGATAAGCAGGCATGGGCTTGGTTAGTACTTTAAATAGGAGACCTGGGAAATGTAAGCTTCTGCTGGAATTGTTGTTTGTGGGAACCATATAAAAAGTGTGCAGTGAAGGGGATACTGTGCTGTAGGAGACTCTGTCTTTCGGATGAGATGTTAAACCGAGGTTCTGGCTCACTGTGGCCATTAAAGATACCATGGCACTTATCACAAAGACTAGGGGGTTCCCAGTGAATCTTTTCCCCTGGCAAAATTCCCAACCCGGCTCTCTCAACCTGGCCACATAATCACCCCCACAGTTTTGGCTGAATAATTCCTTCCTCTCTCCACCTCAACTGATGTCTGGTGAGCGTTCTGGCTTTGAGATCTTGAGATAAGAGGTGCAATATAAATGCAGTCCTTTCTTCTTCTTCTTCTTCTTCTTCTTCTTCTTCTTCTTCTTCTTCTTCTTCTTCTTCTTCTTATTATTATTATTAATAATAATAGTAATAGTAATAGTAATAGTAATAGTAATAGTAATAGTAATAATAATAAAAATTTTGCAATCTAATAGAAGAATACATTTTTAAAATGTGTAAATGACAAAAGACTTGATTTTTTCAACATAAAATTCAATTGGAACCCAAGGAGGGGCAGGGAAAATTAAGCGATGATGTCATTAGTGTTTCCGGCAGAAAACACGCAGCTTTCGAACATTTAAGTTGCTGAGCTACTCCGCCCCTGCACACAATATACCAGCACTTGAGCACACTTGGGCAGTAGAATGGAGACCGAGTTGCAACATGGCCTCAGAACTCACCTATTTAACTGAAACCAGAAAGCAGCTGAATCGGCTGCCTGGTGCCGATATCAACACCATGCATATGTTGCCGCTCCATTAGCACACAGCAAGTCTCCTGTACAAATCATACTGTGAAACTATGGAATCGTGCAGCCACATTTGCTCAGAGAAATGCATCAGCAGACATTACATTTCGCTTCAAGTCCCAGAATAAGCGCCACGGTGCATTGAGTGAGGGAACGCGGATGAAGTGCGACACAGGAGGCGGTGCCGAGTGCTCCAAAAGCCAACCAATGAAAAGTACTTCAGAAATCCTGAAGCAGACATTGAAAGCTATCACCCTTGTTTTAAATTAATGTAATCAGATGGTAGGTTGAGGGCTTGCCATCAAGCTAATGATGAAACTACGCTAGTATTGACTTTGGCCAGCTGCCTCATAATGCAGCACACAGCTGGTCATAGCGTCACCTTGCACGGAGGTTTTCACATGCATTCAACCAGTCAATAACCTGTCTTTTCTTGTGGCAGACAACATGGCCCCCAAACTGAACTACAAATGAGAAACAACTACCTAAATGAGCTTGTCCACAGTTTTTGGGGATATTTGACTTGGAATAGCAGAATATAATGATCAAAAAAGGAATATTCATGCATGGAAATTGCGTGAGAATATATTGTTGTTTGTTAAATGTTGAGTTTTGGTTCAACTCCCTGTGGGAGTGAACGTTCTACACTCAACACTGGGATATGACATCATCATTGCTGTGCTTTTAAAAATGCCAACTCCACAGTGGCAAAAAATTCCAAACTTGCACTTGGGAGAAATATGAAATGAAAACAAATCACACACCTTAATATTATTGAGGAAAAAACATTCTAAAAACCCAATGTTTTCAGTAGTGAATAATGTTACCTCTTTGTTAGAAATCATTTCCAAATACATTTACATAAAACACATTAAAGGTTTGTCTTTCATATCTGTAATTAAAGAAAGAAACAAATAAAATTCACTGTGAAGTGAACTAGTTGAGTAAGTACATTGTAACTGGAAATGGCTCTCTGTAATGCACTTGGATTTATAAATCTTGGGAGAGCGTTTTAATGACAAGCAGCGCACTGCTGCAAAAGAGCGCCCCCTGTCTTCAAACTAATTAATTTTCTGGCCGGTCTGGGTCAAGTCTGCACGACACCACAGCAGAAACATTTCTAATCCACCCTGACCTCCCTGTGGTGTACATTCTACTGCCTGCGGGAAGACCATTGTGAGAGTCATTGCCCTGGCTCCCCAAGCTGTGGCGGCAGGTACACACTGAAATATAGGCTACAAATCAAACCACTGCAAAACACACATTGGTAACAATAATAACTAGAATAATATGTATTTTACACTGCCCCTCATACTCTGATTTTAAGAGTGGTTGGACCGAAGCACTCCTTGAATCATACAGATATCCCCAACCTCTAAACGCACAAAAAGCGCTAGCATCGGGCATAGCAACACATTTTATCTTGAGATCAACAAACCGCATTGTACATTTTCATTGCGGGAGTCAGGTAGGCCTTCTCGTCTCGTAGTATAATGTTTAAAATATATACATCATCTGAGAATTTCCACGAGAAAAGGGATTTTGGGAGGGGGTAATAATACAAACTGCACAGAGCAGTCGAGGAATTGCACAGTGCTCCCTGGACTGGAATTCCATTACAGGAGCGCCCCCTCCCCCCTTGGCGTTTTAACGACGTTTTTTTATTACGCCGTATTTTCAAGCAGCTACAGCCCTGGAAGCCTCATAATGCGTTTTCTTTTTTTCCACAAAGTATTTGCTGTAGTGGCTCTGTGCGCAACGCAGCCCAGAATGCACTGATTTGTTACCAATTAACTATATGCCTCTGGTTATATTCGCTATGCCTGACCCTTGGCAGCGCACGGGGAACTTGGCAACGTGGAATATGATCTGCAGCGTGTTGGGAAAATTCTATAAAATTGCTTTCATCCACCACGTTGTTAAGCGAGTATGCTTTTCATTAAGGCAATGCAAACAAAACAGTAATCATGTATCGCCATTCCGAAGGGAAGGGGGGGTTGCGCTCTGTCAATCCAAAAGATATTCACAGACTGCACCTCTTTAGATTTCAGGACAGTCTGAATCAAGTATGAGGCAACTGTAATACATTCATTTGAAATCAGATGCAGCATTGGGTCCGTTTTTAAAGCCGATAGAAAAGGAAAACAATGGAAATTAACTTCCCTTTGCTTATCGAATGGATTTGTAATGGAAA
This sequence comes from Aldrovandia affinis, assembly GCA_029706075.1. Lineage (NCBI taxonomy): Eukaryota > Metazoa > Chordata > Actinopteri > Notacanthiformes > Halosauridae > Aldrovandia > Aldrovandia affinis. Next base: position 2,556,754 of record JAINUG010000141.1, read on the forward strand.
TGTAAAACAGCTGCACAAGATATATAAACAATTGCGCTATTAAAATTTATGTGGTTATTGTGCTCGGTTTCCATATTTGAATTGGAGCAGGATTCTTTTCTTGTGAAATAATGATACAAACCATAGCTTAATGATACAGACAAAACATACGTCAGTTGATAATGTTTCAGGCAAGATTTCGTACATATTTACGGTCCAGATGTAAGAACAGCATGTCATTATCCATCATTATGTTAGCTTCCCCCCCCTGAAACACAAGTCCTTGCGAAACAGCCTTTTGTTGTTTTAAAGGCACTTGTCACTTATTTCTTTATGGATCTTGGCTTGTCCGAACGTGAATTAATCAAGAGCGACATATACTTTTGGTATTTTTGTAATCAAATACTAATCGAAACACATGTCCAACGCTCCAAAATGGGAGTGCCAAATATGATGTTTCATAATCCAAACCGCATTTTCTCCCAGCCTTTGCATTTGCGCTCGCATGTCTTAAATTCAGTGGTCGTTGGCAGCTTAATTTGATTTAAATGAATGCGATGTTCTTGGGGGGGCGAAAATTAAGATTTAATTTATGAAAAGCTATTGCATGCATTCACGTCAAGTCTGCCGGTCTGTGTCCAACCGTTCAGTAATAGAAACCAAAACAAAGTATGTGTCCAATGGGTTTTAAAGACTCTTCAATTCAGGCTAATAATTAATAATGAATAATAGTTAATAATTAGGCTACGTGCAGTTTAACTGTGTGCTAAATACTAACACTATGTATGCGCAGTGAAAATCTGCTCACTGTTTTAAATTGCGTCAATGAGGCAGACCGTGACAGCATTTCATCATTGAATCTTTACAACTTCCAGGTGATGCAAACCTGGGTAGGACGCCAAACACATGCGGTGTAGGTAGCTACACTCTACCTTCAAAACTATGGCTATATCTGTAAACATAAACATTGCAATTGGTTAAAGTGCACCAGCACTTAAACCGGCATCTAAAACGTGATTTGTCAAACTGATCACCGCTGTATTTTCAGACAGGAACGCACGTAGCCTATATGGTAGGCTAAATGATCCGATTCACTTGTCACAACTCAGCTATTTTCCACCGTTCTTGGATGAACTTGTGGGGGTAAAACGTACATATTCTCCAAAACAAATTTGATATCAGACCCTGCTAACAGAAACTGCCATCATAGCACATTACCAATGCGCAAAAGAAGCAAAAGCTGTAGTAACCAGCCGCGCATACCTTGTTGGAGAGGGGTCCGGGGATGAGCAGCTTCAGCGCTTGCCTTTTCAGCTCCACAAGCCGCGCGTTACAGTTCTCGCACCAAACTCCTCGGTCAGAACCCGGCGAGCTCCCGCTGCCGGAACCCGGTGACCCAGTGCCGAATCCCGGTGAACCGCCCAGAGATCCGGGCGAGCCCGTGCAGATTCCCGGGGAGGTGGTGCCGGGGGAGCCAGAAAACGACCCGGGAGAGGACGTGCCAGATCCAGGGGATGGCGTTCCAGACGAGCCGGGCATGGAACCGGCACCCTCGGGGGCTGGGCGGCTGCTGGCCCGGGACTCTTCGTACGCCTTGCGGTACCATGTCTCCGGAGAAAACGAAGCTGATTTGGTGGGAGACGTGTCTGTGATCTGTCGGAAACATTCGTTACCTTTGGCGTTTATAACACAAATAATGCAGACCAGGTATTGCAGGCATAAGCAAGGCATGTATTTTAATATACTGGTCATAACGCGCCACATCAACAAAATAAGATGAATTATTACCTGCCAGTGCAAAGGCGCATAAAATTATTATAAAAGTCATAAAGTGATTTATTTGTATTAACTGTACACACTTCGACATAGTCATTTACGGCAATAAACAAAAACCAAGTCGCCAGTATCTGTCAGTGTACAACACGGTGAGTTTATTATGATGATATTGATGATGATGATGATTATGGTTATTATTCATATTATTTTTTGTATTATTAACACCATGTCTTAACCAACATACCCCATATTTGCGGCTTCTGGTGGTCACTCTGTCTTTATTCCCAGAGAGAGAAGTCATATTGCAGGTTAGGGAAGGGGAGAGGGGAGAAATCAAATCTTTATTGTTTTACATCCAACAAAAACTGCTTCGGTCAACCCCACAATCCTCTCTCTTCACTGCTCAATCACGGAGCGACACTGTGCAGAATCTGCATACAACTGAAGAACCACGGCACAAAAAAGTACAAATAAAAAAATGTTGCTAAAAGTGTAATTCCACTTGTGCTAGTTCCTGAAATTTCCACGCACGGATTAGACCCACGCTGCCCGTGTGACACTGGCGAGTTTTAAAATCCACAGTGCAAGCACGTTGTTTCTAATGACGCGAAGATCTGTTCGCTTGCGGCCAACATCTCCTCAAGAGCGCAATTCCCCTGGACCGCGCGTGGAAACAAGCGATGTGCCGCTGCTGCTGAAGAAATATAGCGCGCGCACAGCCACGAGCAACAGTCTGCGGCGCTGAGCACTACTGTCCACTGCCGCTCCCAGTGCAGACGCCGCTTTGCGAAGGCTTCGCAAATCGCTCGAAAGGGAACCCGAAAACCGCAGATTTGCCTATGGGTGGATTCTCTCGTCTCCCCCCCTCCTCACCAACCAACCAATAGAAGAGCTATATCTAAATGAGTGACAAGTGGGAGTAATTTTTCTCTACATAAACTACTGTACTGGGAAGCGCCTACTGGTCATAGTAGTATTGGCACTGAGGCTAAAAATTGGTTATACCGAACATGCGTATGTTTTAGTCTAGTTACCGCAAGAGAAAGTGTAAGGTACTGTTAAAGGTGTTGGTTTTGTGTTTTTTTTGTTTTGGTTTTATATATTGCTCCCAAGCAAAAACAAATCTATATTCAATCTTATATTAAATATTGAATAAGTCTCCGCATACAATTGAGTTATGACAGAATAATTTGGGATTATCGCCGATTATTACAGAATTGTCACCAATTAGCTAATTTAAAAAATCGTTATTTATGAAATCTTCACGGACAGCTTAGTTTTCAATAACAAAGCAGGTTTTCCCAACAAATAAAATACATTTAATAATATACTGCTCGCCTGGTATGTATGTGTCGTATACTGCAGAGACTAATGTTTCAAAACACTGATATAAACTAGACTTCCACGGTGATTGAGCTGAAAGTCATTTTCTCACTTGCTTTGTTTGCGCAGTCCGGTAGCGCCACCTATCGTCAGCGGTCGAGATGGACGAGGACTGCTGGAGAGTGTATTTCCGTATTTCTCTGACCTCAACAGTTGAGAGGACCCAAGCATTTACGCAGTAAATTGTATTGATTTTTATTATCATTGCAAAGGTATAGATTATGAAGAAACATATTTAGCACTCTTATTCTGGTGTTGGACATGCGTTTCATTTAAAAGCATCAAACCACTGCTTCATTATTTGATTAATTGATCATATTTAATACAATTTTCACATGAAAAACAGCACACAGTTATGAACTGGGGGGGGGTGTAGTGTGTAATTTTTTCAATATTTCAGCTCATGTGTTTTCAAAGAGCATGGGAACATTCAAAGAAAATACTTGAGTTAGAATTATGTCTAGGGTATAAGGCAGTCCATTCTAAAGCAAATCCACTTCATTAAAACAGTAGTGAATCAAAACCATGACTGTCTTAATCAAAGCTTACAAAACAAACCTTATAGCCCAAAATGTATGAAACAATTTGTTTTAAACAGATAAGGGTTTTGGGGGTTTTGTTGACAAACCGGCTAGCCAAAGGAACGCTCAAACAACCATCACTGGTCATCGTAGGTCATCATGCCCACAAAGTCCTTGTAGAAGATGACGTTCTTGTCGGGATCCACCGCGGCCGACAGCATTTCCTCCATCTCGTCGTGGGAGAAGGGCTCTCCTGGAGGATGGGGTCGGGTCAGAGCAGCGAGGGAAGGGGTGGGGTGGGGGGGGGTGAGGAAGGATGGGATGGGATGGGGAGGGAAGGGGTGGGGAGGGATGGGACAGGACAGCATGGGATGGGGTAGGGTAGGATGGGGAGGGGTGGGGAAGGGGCAGGACACAGCAGGGCATTAGAACCTGTGTCTATACAGCACATCATAGAACAGTACAGGTAGTGCCAGGATGGTGAGGCCTCCTCAGTCCCTAAATGGGAGTTGCAGTCAGGTATTATCAAACAGTCACTGATCACCATGCAATGATATTGTTTTTGTTATGGAAAGTACTGTATTCTGATTGGTTCAGACCAATGATTGACTGACATCATCAGTGAGTGATTGACATCATCTGATAGCTCTACCCACCCTTTGTACAGGGCATCATTTTAATGAATTAATTCATTCGTTATCTAACCCGCTTCTTCCTGGTCAGGGTTGCGAGGGGGCTGGAGCCTATCCCAGCATGCATTGGGTGAGAGGCAGGAATACATCCCACCAATCCATCACAGGACACATACACCATTCACTCACACACTCATACCTACAGGGAGACTCTCCAATGAGCCTAACGTGCATGTCTTTGGACTGTGGGAGGAAACCGAAGTACCCAGAGGAAAGGAGACATGGAGGTATAAGACCTTCTTGCTGTGTGGCCAGTGCTTTTTGCTGCAAGAATTTTCTGTGTTTTCAGTCAATTATTAAAAAATATATAAAATGATAACATTTCAAATGGTAAAGAGCACATTGCTGATAGGAACTTAATGGACTCTGTTGTGTTGTGTTGTGTTGAATAAATTGTAATTAAGTTGTCTGATTACAAGAAGATTTTTAAAAATCAATTTTAAAAATCCATCCCAGGGCCGGAGGACGGGCCAGCCTGTCAGGGGACTTCGAAACCCGCGTCTCTACCAGACTGGGGTCGTGGGGAATTGAAATAAATCGAGGAGAAGGTAAAAGGGTGGAAGAATAAGGCAAATAATCAAATCGGTGGACTTGTGGGGGTGGGGAATTTAAATAAATAATCAAATCAAAGAAATTGGGGGAAAATTTTGAAAAAATTAATTAATTAAAAATTCCATGATACCTTTACAAATATGTTCTGTCTGTCTGTCTGGCAATATGAGCGTATGGTTTCCTGGTGAATTCATGTTACATGGTCATAATCAAATACTAAATGATACTAAAAATGGTCAAAAATGTTGCCTTCCATCCATTAGTTCAGAGACGTACTATAATAAAATAAAACATTTTATATATAACAAACATATATTTATACATATAAAATATATTGGTTTGAAAACACCAAGTAGACTATTGATAAATCAGCCTTTTCTGGGGACATTTATTGTGTGGGTGCTTGCTGCCCCAAATTAATTTTCTTGGTGGTTAATTTTGAAAAGATAATGAATTCTACCATTAAAATCCAAGCAGGCATACTGTAGGCTATATGAAACGATTATTGCAAGGGAAACTATTATATTTAATCCCCACAGGGGGCGCCAAAACCCAGCAGATTCAAATAAATCTGACCCTGTTATCAATGCTGTAACAATGTGTGAACATTTCAGCATTTGCATTTATCAAAACCATCCCCTCTTTTAACTCTTATAATGAATCTGTTTTACATTAGAGTAACAGATTGAGACAAGATAACGCTTAAGAAGGTATTTGTTTTTATATTTCAGGATGTGTCAAATGAAAAGTGCCTAACATGTCAAATGCTTCTAAACTGTGCATATGCTAAGAGCGGAAACACAAAGAAACTGTGCACTTGGAGGAATGACATGCTCAAGAACAATTGTCCAATTAGTGTCTTATGGCCACCGTGGGTTTTTAAGGGAGTAGAGGTACCACTTATCTCCAAAAGATAGCGATACTGCTCGCTGAAATACTAGTTATGAATCATCTCTTTTTGTCTCATCCTTTGAGAATGTGCCTGTGTTTATGATGAGATATGTCTCCCAGGTTCACTTGCAAATAAAGGTTTCTGTACAGACTTTCACCAAGCTGCTTGCCTTAACTATTCTCTATTAGCAGGCTTTGACCTGGAGTCAAAAGAAAACATCATTAGCTCCCTCCCTCTCCAATGGCAACTATGGAGCTGGTCTTATTATTAAACAAATCTCCCATTTTGTACATACAAAATATCCTGATTTGGATTCTGCATTAATAAAAGCATGTTTTGACTATTTTAAAATACAAAAATGGATAGGACATTACAGTTTTTACTTGCTGATATATGTGGTGTGGTATTTATTAACTTGCATTTTCATTGGATTGAAGGGGTGGCCATTCCATTTACAGGTTTATCTGTAAGGATATGTGTGTGCTGCTGACTCTTACCTTCCTGAGTCATGAATTTTTTAAGCTCTTCTGGTTCCAAGTAGCCTTTCTTCTCCGGATCTAACAGCTATCATTGGGAGAGAAATATACAAATTATTATTATTATTAGTAGTATTATTAATAATCATCACATCATCATCATCATCATAATAACAAAATATTCTTGTGGCACACATTTAAGTAGTATAACACCTGATATTAAAGTGGTCAAAAATATGCCACACGTCCTTTTTTAGTTTATTTTTTGATAACAGCAGTCCTAAAGTCCTAACTAAACTACGTAACTACATACAAACTGCTTTCTTATAATCCAATAGTTCCATTTTCAATATTTAATTCCTATTATTTTATTCAAACATTTTTATTCCTCGAAAATGGTTTTGATAAGCAGTGGCCGTTATTACAATGAGTATAATGTATTAATGAATAAAATAATAATAACCATATTAAAAGTAATTAAAATGTACCGTTATAACAATATAATATTGACAATGCAAATACAGCTCCGTGGTTTACATTTTCTGGACTCCTTGCTGATTTTAGTGTCTGATTAGTGAACTGGCTCATAATCCCAAGAGCCTTTTTTTCACTTGAGCAAGGAGTTTTCCGCATAAATATAAAGTGCCCAGCTGTAACACCAGGCCACGGAATATCGCCGGGTAATTAATAATGAATGAAGTGGTCATGGATCCAGCCACTAGACTGGAGCAGAGGGCAGAGAGGGCGAGCCGCTTCCTTAACCCAGCCGCCGCCAAAATACTGCGGTCCGGTTCCTTTAGACACGAGCCAGAGACCGGCACGGTTACTGCGCCTATTCTAATGATTGCACCACCACGATCTTCTGCCGCCTGACGCAGTGTCTGGTGGGAGATGGGGTTCTCTCGCCTGTTTCCCCCAGGGTGATGATGGCGCGGCACTCACCTCGAAGGCCTGGAGAAGACGGTCCTCTGGGATGGGACGAAACCTGCGGAACCGGAGAGGATAGACTCAGGGGGAGCATGCAGGTAATCCTAGCTTCACGCAAAACCCCATGGCGCTCTGGGGCCATAGGCCTTTGTTACAGGGATTGCCTGGCTGCTCATTAAAACTGTGGCGTATTGCGTTACATGGCGCGACTGTCAAAAGGGCACCTTCTGCTGTTCTCTGGTAGACCTAGTGTAGCGGATGTGATTAGTTCCCAGAGTTAGAGACTTGAGTCTTTAGCTCAGCGGGCTAAATCGCACTCTTGTCGCGTCGAGATCCTTCGGTTCGAAACTCGCTGCAGACCAACTCTGTTACACTAGCAATGCTTTCCGCTACCATTATCAGCTTGCAGAACTACTGGAAGTGTGTTGGAGGTTCTTGGTTTTAAAAAAACAGTGAGAATGAGCCAATGGAAAGTGCTTAATTGGTCTTGGAGCCAAGTAAATGGACTGTTGTCTAAATTCTTGGGGCTGTACTTCTAACCAGAGACTCGATCCCTGGTTTGCTTTTCCTCATGTGCCTTTTAAAACTGCTTTTTCACACATGGCCTGTGAGCAGAGGGTTGTAAATTCCACGTTGAGATATAAACTGCCGTCGTGCCCCTGAGCAAGTCTTTAATTGCACTGCTACAGCGAAGATGTAACCATGCCCGTGAGTTGCAGAAGGTCTGTTTAAGGTTAATTCAGCGCACAATGCATACGGATTCCTTCTCGATGCTGACGAAAATTCCACTTCACACTATGCTATTGCATGTGTATTCTGTTCATTTCTTCCGCATTCTCATCACATCGCAACTTCTAATTGTTAATTTCAGGATATTTCTAATTTAATTTGAAATAATCACAATCACAATCATATTCATAATAATCTCTGTATTATTGAAGGGAATCTATTTGATTAATGTACATTGTTCGATTCATTTAGATGTGTTGAGTTCTGGAAGACATGCAAAATAAGCGTGGAGGAGGAAATCAAATAAGTGCTTTAGCCTTAGCTTTGCAAGAATCCCAGCTAGACTTGCACAGGCAGGTGGTCATGCGACCTTGGTTTTTCCGTCTTCTTTTTTATTGTCTACATTCCATTGACTGGAATTTTACCACAGAAAGCCTCTACTCCTCCACCTAGTTTCTCAAAGAAACGAAAGAATACGTGCAAGAAGCTTCCCGGAGCTAGCTCATTCGTGGAATAAGAAGAATAGAGCGGTACTGGAACCAAAAGTAGTGAAAAATACAAAGAGTAGATGGCACTGACTGCACACAACACAGAAACCTAAGCAGTCACAGAACACAAGGAGTTCTTGTCACAGTGGGATATTATTGGCGGTTCCAGAAGAGGTGTAAAAAGACCGGCTGGGTTGGCCGTGAAAAAACAAACAATGTGGAGGATTACCCTTCAGCTCAGCTCCTTCCGTCATGAAGAAAAATCTAAACCTACCAGTTCTAGATTTTGTGACCGAGCAGTCAAGTTTATGCGAGTGTCAATTCAACTAATGTCGCGAATGGTGTAAAGCTATACAGAAACTCTGGAAAAAATATTTGTTTTTATTAGCAGCCTTGAAACTCAAGTTTGTGATTACAGCTGCAGTTACAACACTTCATTTGTTTATTAATTTGGATTCAGCTCCTTGTTTTTATTGTAATATTGATTAAAACGAGGAATGTCATGAAAAGTAATTGGACATTTAATATCTAAATCCATTCACTTGTGTAGTGAGTTTGATCAGCTGTGCACTACATTTATGTAGTGTAACTGTCCTCTCTCTTCCGGTGCTTGTAGTCACTTGTGTTATTTGCACTTGGTGTTGTTTGTCATAATGACCTGTAAGTCGTTTTGTACAAAAGCGTTTTCCAAATGCATAAATGTAAATGTTTATAGAGGGTAAAAAATAATTAGTGATGAATGAATGTGTATTAATGCTAGAGGTAACTGCCAAAATAAAGGAAACACTTGAATAAATGAAGGGTTCTGGTGGCTCTGTTATATTGGCTGGCAGTGTAGTGTAATGGTTAAAGAGCTGGGCTTGTAACTCAGAGGTTGCAGATTCAATTCCCACGTGGGGCACTGCTGTTGTACCCTTGAGCAAGGTACTAACCTGAATTGCTTCAGTAAAAAATATCCAGCTGTATAAATGGATTGTATGTAAAGAAATGTAAACTGTGTAAGTCGCTCTGGATAAGAGCATCTGCTAAATGCCTAAAATGTAAATGTATGATGTGGGGTGCATTTTTCTGGCTTGGTTTAGGTCCACGCAGCCCCTTCGGTGAAGCATTTCTATCCTGATGGGAGTGGTCTCTTCCAGGATGACAATGCCCCTGTCCACAGGACATGAGTGGTAACTGAATAGTTTTCTGAGCATGAAAACAATGTAAACCATGTGCCATGACCGTCTCAGTCACCAGATCTCAACGCAATCGAACACTTATGGGAGATTCTGGAGCCGTGCCTGAGACAGCGTTTACCACCCCCATCAACAAAACACCAAATGATGTAATTTCTTACGGAAGAATGGTGTTGCAGCCCTCCAACAGAGTTCCAGATACTTGTAGAATCTATGCCTAGACTCTGTTCTGTCGGCTTGTGGTGGCCCACATAAAGGTGGTGTTTCCTTTATCTTGGCAGTTACCTGTATATGGACGGTGCAGTGCTTGAATCTATTGCGTAAGGTTTCTGCATGTTGTAGGCTATGTCTAGTCCCATTTATGAACTGATAAGATGTTTTAGTTTCAAATGACAATCCCAGGGAGTAACCTCATATAGTTTGTTTACTGTACTTCTGAACAGGGAAATAGTGTCCCATTCCAGGGGACAGTTCCCTCACACAAATAGCAGATGCACATATAAAAGGAAATGCCCACTAAGCATGGCATTAAATGTATTTAACTATGAAAACGTCCATTTTAAGACAAGATTAAGATGTAAGATTTCTTGTGACTTGCAAGATATGCTCTACCGTGACAATATGCACCAGGTAAGAAGCGCAGACATGATGCTGAAATTAATAGTCTGTCTTTTCAGGAATTTTCCACACCGCCTGAGACGCCTGTAGTGGAATGCACTGTGCACTGCTCTGACACGCACCCCCTTGGTCAATCGCAGTCAAAGAATGGTTCCTATGTGCGGACACCCAGGGGTGGAGAACCAGGCAGTGGCACCCTGCACTGAGTTAACCCTGCGTGCTTCTCTCCATTCGCCCTCAGCGTGCCATGGCCTGCACTGAACGGTTAGAACACCTCAAGGTTAAATCAGGCGCTTACGCTTTACTACGGCTGTGCTGTACCACAGTATTCCATTAATGCACTTTCAGTCCTGTGAGTTTTGGGGCTGTCCGCCAGTGTGAAATACTTCTAAGAGCAGTGTGTGGTGTGGGGGGGTCATTTATGTGGCACTGTGAGAACAGTACTATGGGAGTAATACTTCCTTCATAAACCTGGAGGGATGGCGTGCATTTTGCTCAACTCTGTTCAATACTACAGGTACAGGACCCCTGCCTCCATAAATATCCCGCTCACGGCTCCAGCGGCTCCACTACTGACTCACTTGCGCTCCAACAGCACCTTCGTCATGGTCGGGAGGAATTTCTCAAAGCGTATGGAACCCGTTGACTCCTCTTCCTCAATCTATGGGGAGTATTACAGACAGGTTACGTAACAAGAGCTGTATGTTTTAATGGCATTAAAGATTAATGGCATCTGTAAAAACTTTGTTACTATTCATGTTCTGAATTAAAGGGCACCGTGGTTCATTCTCTGGAAAAAAAATGTATCTGTAATTTGTGTGTCTAATTATTACCATATGCTACCATATGTCTGTAACTCCAGAGAAGAGAAACACCTTTTGATTGGTTCAAACAAGTCTGTGATTGATAGAAACTGTGGCTTTTGATTGAAAGTTCAAATTTTCCACTTTGTGGGACAATAAAGTTAATCTTGAATCTCTTGAATCTTGATCCACCCATTTTTTGTGTCATGACACCTCGATCTTTTGTCACTACAGACTGCTGTTTTGATGGCAATTTCGAAAAACATGCACCTTCAAGCACACTCTGATTAACCACAGTCACCATGGATACTGTAGGTCAGTTAAGTCTTCTTTGCTCTAAAAAGTCCAAATGTAATCTTTTGATCTGTGTAAACACGTATTATTTGATTAAATGTATTAACCAAATAGGGCAACCTAGATTTAAATAAAGGAATACAATTCAACATTTCAACTTTAAGAGTCACTGTACTTTTATAATCAAATTTTGGATCAGATTCAATTCTGATTCTGAGATAAGTGATTGCACCCCCAACCCCTGTTGAGATTACCAAATAATTATAAGGAGACCCCCTCAATTTACTCTGATGTGTATCTTGCTTACGTCAACATACTAATTATTTCTTGATCTTGTAATCTGAAGGGTACATGTCAATATCTTAAAATAACCAATTTACACTGCTGATAATCCTGATAATCCTACTTATTTTATGATCTTGAGGTGCCAACCCCCTGAAAATATGATAAATATAAAACAAGATCCAAAACATGATGGTTTTGCAAGGCTCAACACAGCTGAATGGCAGAGAAGAGGAGCAATCGCTTACCTCCGTGATGATCTCATGCAGTTCCCCCTCAGTAGGAAAGCAGCCTAGCGATCGTATGATAGTACCAATCTCTCTATTACACAAAGACAGCAGGGGCATATAAACCTTGATATACAGTAAACACAATGCATGACACACAACTGGATCTGTATTTATTGCATATAGTAATTTCATGTAGAAGATTTGTAAGTTATGGAATGGTTACATTTATGCGACCACAACAAGATATTTGATCAAATGTAATAAGCAACTAAATGGAAGTAAAAGATCAAGGAGAAAGATTAATGACATCTGTAAAAACTTTGTGAGGGTCTGAAATCTGACATTGTGGAGCAATACATTTTCTTGCACAGTCCCGCATAATAGAACGATTGGCTAATAATAAGATATGCTGGGGGTTCCAGCAAACCATTTTGCCCTGGTTAATCTTACAAGTTTATCCAATGCTATTAACTGCTGTTAATAGGCTTTTCTGCTGGCAAAATCTTGTGAAGTGTAACTATGCAAAGTGAATGTTTGTTGCTAACATTTTGTCATTCATGGCCAGCCTCCCTCACCTGACATCCACTGTTTTATTGGACGTGACGTCAAACAGATTAAAGGCTTCCCTGATTTTTCTGTGCACCTGGGACACTATGGCCTCTGAAATTAAAATGAGTGAAACAAATTGTTATTGTTTGTGAATTGTGCTATATTGATGTGCCATTTGAACAGTGGTAGAACCAATGGCGTTAATATCTAGGTCATTGAGTACAATGTTTTAAGAGTTGAAGTTGCCCTTCGTCACTGGCACTGTAACAGTCTTAAAGCTATGAAACTGACGAACGCTTCCATGAATTGTCCATCTTTGTTTATTGATAGTACCACTGGTTAATTTAGTTAATTTATCTTGTTATTTTTTTCCTTTTCCTTCAGTGAATGTATATTAGGCTAACACACGTTCCACAATTACTGGCATTGAAAATAAAATAAAAATATATGCTGCCCACCGTTGCTAAGTAGCCTAACCTGTCGCCTAGACAGTATAGTAACTTGACTCTCTGATTAACTTTATATCTTATACAACCTATTCCATGAAAAGAAAAGAAAAAGATCGGTCTAACTTGAGCTTGATTGATCAAATAAATGTATTTGAATGCCCACTGTGTGCAGGAAATTACGAACAATAGGCCTACATCTTTATGTTCCTTTGCACAATTGTAATGCATGTCGCAATTCTTGCAAACGGAAAAAGTACTGTAATTTGCGTTCATGATGTAATTTATTTAAAAGCATGTTACTCGGTTATCATTTCATTTCATTTCAACAGTTGTAAAGGTGATAAAAATGAAATAAAAACGTTTTACGTTCACTTTGAGGACCTTGGCAGGTCATCTGCCAATTTATCCACTGACATACCAGTACTAGGCGCTGTCGACCTGCCGGACCACATGCCACTGCAACCTGTTGTAAGGTGCTTCTCTTACCAAAACAGAAATAATTCAACCCACGCCTCATCTTGACGAGATTATGAGAATTGAACTGGTAAGTAAATTATTGTTGCGGTGCAAGGTGCATGTGCGTGTTTGGTAGGATTTGATTGAGGCTATGTCAGTAAACATCGATGGACGTCGTTGTCACAAATAATTAGGCCTACTTAAAATGCCCGATGTGGAAAATGCCACTGATTAACGCCTCGCAGCTCTGCTTTACCATTGGGAGAGAATGTTCGTAGACTTGCCTCCAAGAAACTCAAAACTTTCAATTTTAGTATTTTCAGGCTTTCGTTCAGTTTATCCGTCAGTGTTATAGTGCAGACGGTGGTTGGCTTTGCTGTATCTCAATAAGAACAAATTAAAAAGGGATAAGAGAGTCAAGAAAATACAATTTAAAAAGTAAAAAGGTCTCGTTCCGAACATCCTGGCCCTATACTTCTAGCACTACATGAGTTTCCACTTGTAGCTAACACTTTGAGGTAACTTACCTAGCTAGTTAAGGTATCTAACTTAGCTAATTATGGAATTTAGCTAAAGTACTGTAATTAACGTAGGCCTATATTTTACGCTAGGTTAGCCATTTCCACGTATTCATTTATATTCTGAAAAAATAGATACATCTCTATGGGTTCCTTACAGAACAACTGTTACATTTGAATTCTAAATAAAAGTTAAATCAGCGCTATTTTCAATGACGAACGATTTCAATGACTTGAAACTAGACATATTACCTGCGCTGTCCTCGTCTTCCGCCATGCTTGTGTACTGTTGCTAAGAGACGGTGGCATAGGCCACAGAAGTAGCGAGCTAGCTAGCAACCTCCGGCTGGTCTGACATGATGTTCGCATGAAAAATATAGTTTTGGTTGGTACTTTTCCTACAGCATTTATAGCGGTTTACAGTAATTACGATTGTGATAGACCTAAGAAATAAGTCTTAAGCCTAAGTCTTAGTATTACGCGATTTTTTTTTAAAGCGCATAATGTGTACGTAACGTTAGCAAACGTTAGTTGTGTTGTCTAGAGTCCAGGAAATAATACTGTAACCGTTATAAAGGTCGTTGCTTACTTTCTAATTATAATGTTTTGACTCACGCATCTAAGTTATTGTACCTTGGAAAAGCGAAACGCTCTGTAAAGTAATACTGTATAATGTTCTATGCCTACCACTGAACATTCAGTTTTGTAATTGAACATAAAATAATGAATTGTACACCATAGTACTGAAATCTTGGTACTAATTAATAATCAGGCTTATATTGTGTGCGTATAATCACATATAATCAATAACCATGCGTAATAATCGTAGCCATTCAATTACATTTTCTTCACAGTTTATTATTTCCTTAATTATTTGTGTTTACCCTGAAATGACAGGGCTAAATGCTTGGGTGCACCAGGCACTAGTGATCTGAGACTCTGGGTCCTCTGTGCTGGTACAGATCGAGCTCATAGGCAAAGCCCTGGAGACAAGTGTGGACGTGAGAACTATGTGTTTACTATGATTTGTAAATGTTGAAACCTCCATATTTTAAGGATTCTAGATTCTGGGAAGGGGGGGGGGGGACATCCCTCTCCCGGGAATGGTTAGAAGTCATGACGAATTACAACAATGTTAAAACCTATATATTTATATGAAATGACGTCGGAGATATTGCCTCATCAGATCGATCTTGAATTAGATGGGTGTCTCCCTGTGCACTTAAAATAAAGCGCTGTGTTGAAGACTGTCTTGCGAGCCTGATTGTATCTGCTGGGATGACTTCATTCCCTGGTTTTATTTCCCACAATAAAACATAAATAAAAAGACAACATTAATTAGAAGAAAGAAACAATAACCTAACCTTAACACACTTTATCGTATGTTGAGCAATCTGAGACACAGTGAATGACTACGGAAAACCATGTATGGAGACGCACAGCAACCATACAATGGGCTCTAAATGTATCAATGCCCTTTGCTCAACAACGTGTTTATTTAACAGAAGAAATGCATGTTTACAATCGGTTTATTCTCAAACAAATAAAAATGTCACATTTTAACACTAGCTACCGAAGATGCTCAGAATAACGGCATGTTTTACTAATTATCTTTGCTAGGATACAAATTGTTTTATGTATGCAAGTCATATATTTCAGGAATTACTTAAATATGGTTTTAAACGTGTTGTCGAATGTATATTGTTACACGATAACATTTCTCACAATATCTGTCAAATAAAGTTAAAGATATACAATGTATTGCAGTGAATTGCTGGTGAACGTATTTAGCTGATATTACGGTAGTCAACGCCCTTTACGTTCTCCTAATGTCGCGTATTTACGGTAGGGTATATTATGTGCAACTGAAACTACACATCCGTGCTGTTGCCAGTGATAGGGAAGGACACGCAGGGAGAGCGATTTGGCGCAGTAAGAAAATCTTGGCGGCTCTCAGTGCTTTCTCTCATTTGCATCGTCTGTCGACAGGGTGTCACTTTTTTTGTTTTTGTATTTTTTAAAAACCCCGCATTGTTACATTCAGGCTTTTTATATCGGTGGGAAATATTTATACAGCGTGCTGAGGTAAAAAAATATAAAATGAGTTCAATCAACGTGAAAAAGCTCAAGGTAAACGAGTTGAAGGACGAGCTGAAAAAGCGGCAGCTTTCCGACAAGGGGCTGAAGGCCGAATTGATGGATCGGCTGCAGGCCGCACTTGACCAAGAGGCCGAAGCCGGAGGCGCTGTTCCTGGGCCTGGAGCCGAGGAAAACGGCAACGATGGCGCTCACGACGGTGCAAGTGGCCTAAACGACATGGGCGAGGAGGACCCGGAGGACGATCCGGTTGGAGAGAGCATGGAGGCCGAGGAGGAGGAGGATGGAGACGTGGGCGAAGCTGAAGCCGACGATGCCGCTGCCAGTGGGGACGCAGATGTCGGCGAACAACAGGACGACGATATGGGGGGGGAGGAGGAGGAGGAGGACGAGGAGGAAGATGCCGGCGTGGAGATGGATAAATCGGACGAAGATGATGATGTGATTTTAAAAGAAGACGACGAGGAGATTGATAAATTCGACGATGAAGATGGCGCACCTGGATCCCAACCGGCCGAGGGTAGCTAGCTAATTATAATTTAGCATTGGCTAACTGTGCTAGCTTACACATGCAATGCGCCGCTGGCAATTACAATCGTAACCGTTAGCCATTTAATGTCGTGATTGTTCCGGCGTAGGTAGTGCTAATATCACAGCTAGCTAGCTTTATCTGAGTAGGAAATCAAATGGCGCTGGCTAACGTCGGTTCACGTTAGGCTAATGTTAGCCGGCTTGCTAGCTCGCGTGCTCCCGAGTCAAATAAGGTCGGTTTTGTTCCATCTCTCCTTCATAGGTTTGTAAGGAATTCGGTTCGCTGCGCTTTTTCCACGCTGAAACTTAACAAGGTGCCGATGTTTTATGTGATTGCGGGTTATAGATGCACATGGCGATTGATTCGTGGTTGGGGGGGGTTGGGGGGAATGGGTTGATAAGCGAATCGTGAAATGGTGGCTCTTCGTAGGGGCGGCATGTTGATTCCATTGTTCACGTTGCAAACGTTTAACCGGCTAAAAGACGGGTTTTACACGTTGATACGCGTTTGTTTTGATGTCGGTATCTAGCTAGTGCTAGTTAGCTAGATGTGCTAGCAATGTTTAAGGGTCACCGGAGAAGTATTTTGCCGAACGTTAGTGAGTGATCAAATTAGCTCGTTAGTTGGATGGCTTATCCCAAGCCCCTCGTTAGAAAGACGCTCAGGTTTTCCAGCTAACGTTCGCTAACCATGGTTACACTTTCGCGTTTGGATATTTGCCCAATTGACCGCTGGCTAGGTAGCTCACGGTTAGCATCTTTGCGTTTATTGTCGTTTATCATTGTCTGCCAGGGAAGTCATCTCGTACGCGTAGACGAAACAGTGAGTTCATGTTCGTGTACTGAGAGCTATTTACATCGAAACGCCAATTACCATTTACTTTTGAAATCTCAAAATGTGTGTTGCTTCACGCACATCCATAAAGTCGACCCAGTTTTTAGCCATAGTGTTTGGTATGGCGAGGCCCACCTCGAGGAATGTTTTATTGGCTGCAATGAATGGTCCGTGTTTACAAGTTTAATGCATCTCCCTGTGCATTGGACCTGTCCAGGTGTGGCTCGCTACCTTGACCGGCATGTACTCTGATCTTCACATCAGCACATGTGTTCATGATTCTGTTCAGATCTTGCCCTTACGTTGCTATTTCCATTGTAATTGATGGCGAAAGTAACCCACAAAACCCCATCCGGTAGTTGTGTGGGCCACCCCATGTAACAGGGCCCAACACAGCACGAAGGAGCACCTCATTATTTTTGTTGTTTTATTTCCAAAGGGGATGCGGACACAGACAAGCAAGCTGAACAGAAGAATAAGAAGGGTGTTAAGAGGCGCCGGGAAGAACACGGAAGGGGCTACTTTGAATTTATTGAAGAAAGCAAATACAGCCGGTAAGGATTGTACAGAACGGCCTTCGGTATCCCTGAAGTGCCGCTGTACACGGTTTTGACTTGTTGCATTGGTATGTTAAGAGCCAATGCGTACATCGCCTAATATAAATGACCCATCTTCCTCGAATTGTTTGACAAGGGTGCAAAGAAACACACATTTTCTTGGAGCGAATTCGAGTACTTCTCACGGCAGCAAACGCCAGTAACTAGTTGTGACAATGTGAACATGTAGTCACTGATCAGCATGCGGGAGATCAGTCCTACACACCGCTATCATGGCGTACGTTTCTTGGTTTCCGCAATTACCGCGTTAGCGAGCCTTTTTTTATTTTAAGTCACCGTTTGAGTCGTTGCAATGTAGTACCTGCTCAGTGTGACAAAGGATCGGAGAGACTGTGTCAGGTGCTGGAGGATGCTGTCTTGCAAGTGTATAGCGCATTATTGAGCATGTGACAAAGGGCGTTTTTCCTGTGGGAAGGGCTTAGAATAGTACCTTGCGGGTGGGACGTGTCATGTAATCAGTCCAGTGTTTTTTTTTGTGTGCTTTTTTTGTTTTTGTTTGTTGTTTTTTGGGGGGGGGGGTTCATGACTACTGCTTATTTCTGCTGGAGAGCTAGGCTTGGCTGGTCTAATTGTTTTTCTACATCTGTGGTTCTTGTCCATTTTCCATTAATCAATGCCTGTCATTTTCAGTGTTGTTTTTTTTGTCTTGCTGTTCTATTTTGTTTAATATATGTAAATATATATTTTTGTTTCCCATTCTTGGTCATTTATGCATTTAACTCTGAAAAGATCAATTCCTCCTGCAGTTCCAAACTCTTTTTATTGTGGTCCTTCTGACTGGAGTTAGGAATTGGAATCATGCTTTGTGGTGTGTTGTATTTGATGCTATAATTTTGTGGCTCTTTTTAACAGCGTTGTTGGACAGGTTGAACTAGCCTATTGAGATCAGCTAGGCCTACTACTTACTCGTTTTAATGGGAATGTTAGCCCACTGTCTGCCTTTGCGTTCAAAATGCAGCAAACGCAGATGGTGGTTATGTTGACAACGGAGAAATAATTTGATGGAGGTCACCATGAACTTCTGGCCTGTTTACTGGGTGGGAATTGTCAGGAATAGTACAAATCTAAAATGGCTAAGGTCACGCTAGAAAGGAATTTGACCTAGTCCCTGATCTCTGACTTTTCATTGGCTACTCACATCAGTACTCAAATAGCTGAAGTAAAGAAGGGCAAGTGTGACTGGGGTCTGGCAGGTGCGCTGAGAATGCACTGGGTGCCATTAAATGTATTATGTGTTTAAAATGCCAACTGCAGGGGTCTGGCGGATAGCGTAGGGGTCTAACACACCATATCTTGGCTGGTGCGATACGAGTGTGGCTGCCTATCAGGGACGCGGTTCGAAACCCGTCTCTGCCAGACCAGCCCTGGCTGTTAGCCCCGATCGGGGGCGGCATTTGGCTGTCCGCTCCTGACGGAGGGGGGAGGGTGGTCGGCACGAGCTCGCCGTGAGAGCACGTAAGGGTGTCTCCAGAAAGGGTGAGTTCCGTCTCGAAGGAGGTGGATCTTCGCTGGCCTCGGAGAGTAGCTCGTAGAGACATGCAGCGAGTTTGTGATGCGAGGGTTGATCAAAAATAAAATGGAGGGTATAATTGGCTTCCAAATTGGGGAGAAAAATTTAACAAAATTAAAATTTAAACATTATTTGATCCTAGATGTATCCTCGAGTCTGCTCCTGGCTCAGTGTCGCTTTCGAAACCACACCGGCTCTTTTTGGTTTTTACATTTTCAGCTGACTAAAAAAATCTTTGCGGCTCGTGCCTTGACCTTTACTAGAATGCACCACCACGTGTGGTGTTAAATATATCACAGACCTTTTCACCACATGGTTCTGGGTTGGCAGTGAAGTGGTAGGACTCTCGCAGTTTTCCCGGATCCGCCGTCTGTTCTGGGTTTTGCCAAAAACGGAGAGGGGGGAAAATTCGGTTCTGAGCCACTCCGTTGATCTTTGTTGGGACAGGACCTCTGAGATGACAGGGGCGGGGGGGGGGGACAGTTTTTAAAATCCCCCTACACAGCATCAAAGGTGAACGGTTCGCTTTGGGGGTCAGAAGCCAATGGCCGTGTCCTCAGAGGGGTCTTGTTTCCCGACCCCGTGTGCAGTGTTTTATTTGGCTGAACGTGCCCCTCTCTTTCAGGGCCAAGTCCCCACAGCCCCCCCTGGAGGAAGAGGATGAGGAATTCGATGACACGACTGTCTGCCTCGACACATGTGAGTACCATTGTGTGCTGTATTTAGACATTAATTAAGACATGTTTTAAATAATTTGTTTATTTTTCCCATTTTTTCCTTCCAATTTAGTGGCCAGTTATACCCTCTATTTATTTCCCACCAGGGCTGGTCTGGTAGTCGGGTTTCGAACCACGACCGCGATAGGCAGCTCACATTTGTAAACGACCGCTGCACTATCAAAGGACCTGACATTTTGGGTGTATTTTGAGCAAAAATTTTGAGAATTTCCCAGTTTCGCTGACATTTAACGGACAAGATATTTAAAAACTAATGCATTCGGGCATGATGACAGAATGCAACGCTTTTCCTGTTGGGCCTGTATTTGCCCCATTTGTTTTTAGACTTGCTTGTCAATTAGCGGCTGGTTTTTAAACCCGGAACACTACTTTCAATTAAACGATTAAGAAGCTGTGACTACTATATGAGATGGCAGTCTCTGGGTT
Organism: Aldrovandia affinis; assembly: GCA_029706075.1. Lineage (NCBI taxonomy): Eukaryota > Metazoa > Chordata > Actinopteri > Notacanthiformes > Halosauridae > Aldrovandia > Aldrovandia affinis. The sequence continues at coordinate 2,577,299 of JAINUG010000141.1, forward strand.
AGAAGGTTCATAAAAGGTTGTTGGACTTGTCTGACAAATACAGCTTTTGCTTTCGTTGAGCACAGACAACAGTGACCTGCACTTCAAGGTGTCCCGGGACCGCTACAGCGCTTCCTCCCTTACCATGGAGAGTTTTGCTTACCTGTGGGCCGGGGGCAAGGCCTCATATGGTGTGGCTAAGGGCAAGGCCTGCTTCGAGATGAAGGTGAGACTCCCCATTCTCTGCTTATCTGCCAACTTGAGGTAGGGGTCGGTGATCTAGTTTCTACCCAATATAGTGCTTTAATTGTATGATTTATTATTATTAATTATGATTATTACATTTTACATTTTTAGCATGTAGCAGAAGCTCTTATCCAGAGCGACTTACAAGATGAAACAAATTCAACGTACATTCTGTACAGGAATAACATAATTGGGCTGAGAGTAGAAATGCATCTTCTCATCAAGATTTCTTCAACTTGAGCAGCAAGTAGTCCCAGTGCATTGAGAGTGGTGAATGAATGCTGTAAAGCTGCAATGGAGATGCTGGGAATTGAACCCAGGACCTCGTACATGCAAAGCATGTGCTCTACCAATGAGCTACATCCCCAGTTTATGCATCCCCAGTAATACATTATTATTACTAATTGCTTAGCAGACAACTTGTGCAACTTGCATAGCTTGTAGTTTTACATACTGGATATATATTGAAGCCATTAAGGTTAAAATGAAGTACCATGCTCAAGTGTACAACATCAGTGCCCCACTGGGATTTGAACTTGCAACCTAACTCTTATACTGCACTAAGGTGCGGTTTTAAAGGATGGAGTTTTGTGCTCTGGTTCGGCTTCTCAAAAGCTGCTTGCATTGTTCTCCAAATGGACAACTCACTTTTTTTTCTTTTCTTTTTTCTTTTTCCCCACCCCACACTAAACTGATTTAATATTCCATGTATTTGAGGTTTCCCCAGTTGTGCTGTTCTTTCACATGCTGGTGTGACACAACACAATTGGTTACTCATTAAACGCTTGTTTAACATCATGTTTGGGGCACAGAATTTAATTTAATCACCAATATTGTTCGATAACAGTATTGTGGTATGTTTTGTTCTCCCATCTTGAGCTTATCTCGATTTCCCCTTATAAATAGATAATTGAGAAGATTCCGGTCAAGCACATCTCCAGCAAGGGCATCGACATCCATGAGGTTTTGGTGGGCTGGTCCCTGGCTAGTGGCAGCCTCCTATTGGGTGAGTCCTGGTCTGCTTTCCATGGGCCAGACTTCAGACTTGTGTGCTTTGTGTGTGAAAATTGACGTGGCCCAATTTAGGTTGAGGCGCTGTGCAGGCGTGATTTGACTGTACCCACTTATGACTTTTTTTTGTGTGCGTATTTTCCCTCCCCAGTCCCCTGGTATGTAATTAGTTCTTACTACTTTTTTCAGGTGAAGAGGAGCATTCATACGCCTTTTCTCTCAAGGGGAAGAAGACCTCAAACTGCGTGACAGAAGACTACGGGGAGTCCTTCGACGAAAACGACGTCATCGGTTGCCTCATCGTAGGTTTCCAGTTATAACATTTCACTCCTTTCTCCTGGGTGGAAACGCTTTATTTATAATGTTACTGCCAAGCTCTATTTGGATAAAAATTTATATAAACCAGCCCCAGGTCTCTTTGCCTTATAAGCTGCTGGATGATTTGCTTTTTGGTAAATTATTTGATTATTTGAGCTGACTGGAGCCCTTTCCCCGTACGTGGCAGAACTTCGAGGGCGATGAGGTGGAGATTTCCTTCTCCAAGAACGGGCAGGACCTGGGTGTGGCCTTCAGCGTCAGCAAGGAGGCCCTGGCCGGGCGAGCCCTGTTGCCCCACGTCCTCTGCCACAACTGCGCCGTGGAGTTCAACTTTGGCCAGAGGGAGACGCCACACTTCCCCGGCCCGGAGGGCTTCACGTTCCTGCAGCAGGTCCCCGTGGACGACCGCGTGCGTGGCCCCAAGGGGCCAGAGACCAAGAAGGAATGCGAGGTGAGTAGGGCTGACCCCCCTCTTGGACTACTCAGTCGTTGGGCTCATGGTTGACACAGATTTTTGGTGTCGAGTAGTCGCCAAATTTTATTTTCATGATGATCCACGTTTTATTTTTTATTTTTATGAAACATGAGCTAGACAAACATCCTGGTGTCAGAGCATAGCTATCCATTTACGAGACTAAGGAAAGCACGCCCAATCAATATATGCTGAAGCTGAAATAATATCAGTTTGTGTTGTTACAAAAACAGTGCAACACTATTGAAAATGATATACTCAGGGCTGGCGGATAGAGTAGCGGTCTAATGCACCCGTACTTTGACTGGTCTGGTACGAGTGTGAGCTGCCTATCACAGGACGTGGTTCGTAACTCGTCTGTGCCAGACTGGCCCTGACCGTTAGCCCCGATCGGGGGCGGCATTTGGCTGTCCGCCCCAGGGGGAGGGGGAGGGGGTGGGTGAGCCGCCATGAGTTTGTCGAGGAGCGGAAGGGCGTCCCTGTAAAAAGAGTAGGTGGGCAAGTTCCATCTCGGAGGAGGCGGATCTGCCGGCCTCTGGAAATTGTCTCGAACCAGAGAACGGCGATGGACACTGGGAGGCTGAATTTAAATAAATAGAGGGTATAATTGGCAACCAAATTGGGAGAAAAGAAAAAAAAAAGATATGCTCTGATATGATATGCCTTTTTTGAGTTGCTTGGTTTATTTTTAACAAGTCGTGTCAAACCCGGTTTTAGTGCGCATGGTACGAGCGACTCCAGCATGGCTCTTGCAGCATGATTGACATCTTGTATATACCTTGTTTGCTAGGCAAATAAGTGCATCTCCTTTTGGCAGTCAACTAGCTGGCAATTGCGCAGCATAAGTCTTCTAGGAACAATGGTGTGTGTGTGTGTGTGCGCGCGCACGCACGTGTTTATTTATGACTACTAGTCATAGAAACGTTTGAGTTGAAAGCCGAAGCGCATGTCTCTCGCTGGCGCCGTCTGTCCAGTGCGCCGGTGTCTCATTCCCCCTTGCTGCTGTCTGTTCCCTCGCAGGTCATTGTTATGGTCGGCCTCCCAGGGGCGGGGAAGAGTACCTGGGTCAAGAAGCACACTGACGAGAACCCTGGGAAGTACAACATCCTGGGCACTCACACCATCCTGGAGAAGATGATGGTGAGCGAGACCTTTGGCATTGAGTTTTTGTTTTTATTTCATTTTATCACTGATTTTTTTTCCTCCCCACGCCCCCTCGACATTTGAGTTTTAAACCCAGTTTGGTTTAAATCTCAGGTGGATGTTGTCTGTGGGAAAATCAGCCCATCAACCAATGAGCTGCGTTGTTGCGACCGTGTTGCAGAGCTGCCATCGGGGGCGAGCACAAAGGTTTTTGCAGTGAGACGCGCAGTACAGAAGCGGTGCTGGTGTTGCTGCTGCTGCTGCTGCTGCTTGTGTGGTTTTGCTGTTGCCATGACTACGCATAAAAAAAAAAGCTTTGTTCGGTCAGGGTTCACCGATTAACTGGGTTAACTACTAATTGGCTTTGTTTGAACTAGGGCTTCCACATCTGTTAGACTGGATTAAAAAATGTCCAGCTTAATTATAATTGTTTTTGTGTTTTTTTTTTTTTTTTTTTTTTTTCCTTAAAGCCTCAACTCTTTCATAATTCCTTGGATAAGCTAGATGGGATGGGATGGGGTGGGGGGAGGGTGGAGGGGGTGGCTACATATGAACTTTGTGAGATGTGTATTTTTAATAGCTGTAATTTTAATTTCTAATGATACACCCCTTTATGCAGAGGCTCATTTCACGTAATGAAGCATACAACCTAGTTTGACAATTTAGTGGTTTATAACCTCATTTAGGCTAGTTGCTGGTTCTGTTTGGGAGTGCAAGGATGAAGGGAAGTCGAACTACAGCTGTCCTGGCTATTTGTGCAGCTGGGTAGCAGCTCTGCGGTTCTATTGGATTAACTCCAATTTGCTTATTATAAGCTGCGAATCTGCCTTCTATTTCCACAATTATATATACAAATGTATCCTGAGCCTGGCGTTATGTGTGCCATTTCTCATTTGATGTTGGAGGAAAACGCTAGAATAGAGTGCTGGGGGTTTTAGCAATATGTCATTAATGCAGCCAGCATTTTCACCAACACTTAAAATGACCATGACTGTGCATTTGTATTCCTTTTTGGCATCAAAGATGGAGAGAGACTCCAATACAACCAATATAAACTGTCTAAAGAGAAACCACACCACTAATCAACTGCTTATTATTTTGACTGAGTCAGCCGTTAGCTTTTTAGACCTCCTATTAAGTTATTCATTTTGCCCACACTCCAATATATTCTTTAAGCTGTTAAGAATCACTAGCCGATAGTTAACGGAATGCCTGAACACTTAACATCCCTGCGATGTAGCAGTCGAACGGCAGGCATGCGGGAGCGCTTTGGTTGTCCCACTTTCCAGAAAGGCGCGGTATGGAAATCTCTTTGTGCTTGGCGCGGTTAAGTCGGATATGTTGCACGATTTGCAATGCAAAGCTTGAGAGCCGTGAGCGTAGCGGGTCAGCGCATCAACGCGGGGCACTCTGGTGCACAGGCCAACCATCGGCCCTGGCAACCGACAGCGCCGCCAATGCCCGCCTTGCCAGCCGCATCCGTTCACTCATCGATTAGCTTTTTCTCACGTTTCGGAATGATCCAGTTGCATTGATTGGCCCATCGCTAAGTACTCAGTCGATTCGGGAGAGCGCAGAAAAGCCCACGTGCCTACGAGGCGCATGCTGCAGGCTGCCACTCTTTCATTCTGCGGGCGATCTTACCGACCGAAACCCCCTCGCTCTCTGGGCAGCATTGCAGCCAATTAAACGCCACGCTGCGGGCCTGCCGGCACTGCCATGATCTGGATTTTTTCACCAGACCGTGCACCCCATCCACATAGCGGAATAGTGTCTTAATAGAGCGAGCCGTCCAGCAGCCACCGGCCACTCCGTTCATATGAACGCTGGGAGTGATTCGCAGAATCGCGTTGGCATGTGAGTGCAGAAAGGCTTCTAGGCCCTTTGTTTTCTACTGTATAGAGAGTATCCTGCTCTGTGTCTTGAACACCCTTGAACACAAGGGCTTCTACAAAATGACCTGGCATGCTATTCCATGCATTAATGTTTGCTAGTATAGCCACTCGCCTACTGGGCGGCCATTTTAATTGGGAGAAAATTGTATATGCCATTTAGCAGACGCTTTTATCCAAAGCGACTTACAGTAGTGAATGCATACATTTTCAGTGCATGTGGGCCCAGTGGAAATTTAACCCACAACCTAAGTGTTGTCAACGCCATGCTCTACCAACTGAGCCACACAGAAAACCACTGAGCTCATCACACTTTACGCTACCGGTGTTTCTTTGACAGTGATGAAGTCGTACAACTCGCCCTCATTCAATCCAAGTGGCTTTGTTTTTGCAGGGCAAGTAATCCACCGGGCATTCGTCTGCGGGAGTTTTAATTGGGACACCCTCTCTGTTCAAACAGCAAATGGAGTGAGGTGATGTTCCGTGCCCCATATTTTCCCCATAAAACATCGCAAAGCACCGCTCCTTACTGGCATTTTCTGTCCCGATGTTCACAATTCGATTTTTAAACGGTGAAGTAAACCTCATCCTCAAAATGCGATCACAGAAAGCTTTGTCGACACCATTAACATGCATGATTGAGCATCGATACCTGTGTCTGGTGAGCCTGAAACGTGACTCTCCCCTCCTGCAGCGGGTGATTCAGGCTGTGTCTCACAGCAGTGCCAGCCAGACATTCGCATTCGAAATCCAAAACCCTTTCCAAGCTTTTAGCACCGATCTTCCTCTGGTCGCTCGAGGAACCAGAGAACTGTGTACGAACTCGTTCTGAGCGTATCGATGACTGTCTGACGTGCACACGGTGACCGTTTCACCGTTTGCTAGTGATGCATTTGGTTTATTTTTGTTCGGCTAGAGCAAAAAGGCAAGGCGTGTACTGGTCCCAATTTTGCCACGTGCCTCAACGGGGCTGGTTTATTTAGTTGTATTATGGGTTTTTTGGGGGTTTTCTTCCCATTAATGCTGGCACTACCTCCTAGGGTCTTTCTTTGGCCAAGGTTGGGACTGGTTTGTTGGTTGGCTAGTATTACGTCGGGGTTTTGTAACGAGTGGTGCTTTTTTCAGTCAAGTGACAAATGTGGAGCAGGGTTCCTCAAATCACGGACCAAATACTGCTCTTTCCTGCTCTGGTTCTACATCACGGTTCCTCAAATCTGGCCCACAAATCCAAATTCAGTCCTGGTTTCCTTTTCTCTCAGGTAGTTTAATTGAACAATCGGTACAATTGAGTGTCTTCACACCTGACTCCCAGGTAAAGGGAGGGTGGAAAAACAGCAATACTCGGCCCACGAGGACCTATGATTTGAGTAGCCCTGATGTAGAGTTTTATGAAAATGTGTATAGTTTGAGGTGCTGCTTTTAAGACAACCAGTGTGCTGCGACCAAGGTCTGCAGATGGAGGAAGGGTGGGGCGTCGGTGTCAAAGTAGGATTAAGGATTTTGCCAGCCAATGTTTGGAAATACTTTGAATGAAATCCAGATTTTGAATGAAATCCCATGTTCTTTTAAAATGTTTGCGGAAGTTATCCGGCTTAATTTAGCTCGGTGAAATACCCACTGGGCTACACACACGGTCTGTTTATTGCTGTGTGCTAGAGGGTGATTGCAGTGGAGTCCATTGGGTTTCCCAAAAGCGCTGGTCCAACAATGGGGGTATGCTCAGATTAGTCTAAAGTCTTTTAATGGGTTATCGATAACTCCTTGTTTATTGATGAATAATCGGTCACTTCACTTGTGTCGAATTGTTTTTACTGCCCCCATCCTAGGCCTTTTTTCACAGAATTGGCAAGCTAGCGAGCTAGCCTTTCATCTGCGACAAGCAATTGTCCTTTAAAACTAGTCAAATGGTGGAAAGTGAATGCATTTTACTTGGCTAGCTACATTTGTCCCATGCTAAATATTTCCAAGTAAATGCTTTAAACCATTCAAGTTTGGTCTTTGAGCAATGGACAGACATTTGTAGCTATGCAGCATCTGTAGCATTGTTAGTTTTGGTGGCTACCTGTAGCTTGCTTGTGTGCTTAAAAATACAGATTGCCTGCCTGAAGTTTAAAATCGATGGATGGAAACTTGTCTGTAGATATTGGACATATCTGCAAATCCTTTGCTATCTAAGTGCAACTCAGAAGGTGCTTGTAAGCAGGGTAAAGCTAGCTAGCCAGCTTGCAATATTAACATGTGCTAGCCAGTTAGCTAGTATGTGCTAGTAGCCAACATTGGCTTGAGAAATGTGACCGTCTATTTAAGTCTAGTCAAAAGAAGTCACTACCTCCATTGTAACTGACGGATGTTCATAATGATTCCATTAGATAAATCTGTTATCAATGCATTCATATGCTTGAGTTTCAACTTGCTTAAAATTAGGACTAGAGTAATATTTGCTGCTCCTCTGGTGAAAAAGATATCAGAAAGTACATATTGGAATGTAATGTCTCACACATACTTTAGAGTTTGACTTGATTGAATAAAAAATATGGATGCATTTATCCATATTTGTGTAGCAATGTTCCAGTCTTGGTCTAAATTTAGCTGGAAAAGGAAAGATTTACCACTATTTTGGCTATAAACACATGTCTCTTTTCTCGGCTTTTTTAAAATTAAAATTTGATTGGCGGTAATGTTCCAGTATCCATTTCGTTCCAGATTGCCCGTCTGAACCAGTGTAATATTCTCTTATTCCATTTCGATCCAGATTGCCAGTCTGAAGCGGCAGATGAAGGACACCACCAAACTGATGGCCATCTCCCAGCGTGCCCCCTATTCCTGGGCAAGTTCATCGAGATTGCTGCACGCAAAAAACGGAACTACATCCTGGACCAGGTGAGACTGGAAATAACTACTTTTCTGTTTTGTTTGTTATACATGCGTGTCATTTAGCAGACGCTTTTATTCAAAGCGACTTACAGTAGTGAATGCATGCATTTTTCAGTATGTGTGGGATGGGATGGGAATGGGAATCGAACCCACAACCTAAGTCTTGTCAACGCCGTGCTCTACCTACTGAGCCACACAGAACCAAAATTTATAGTTCAACCTCTTTTATATAAAAGAAGGAAATTACAAGAGCTGTTCCGATAGTGACTGTTTACGGTGACGCATCGCTGTAGGGAGGAAGATGTCTTCTGTGTTCCTGGGTTTTTGGAGCAGCGTTTCACCCTCTGATGTCTCTCACCAGACCAACGTGTCAGCGCCCGCCCAGAGGAGGAAAATGTGCCTGTTCGCTGGGTTCCAGCGCAAGGCCGTCGTGGTCTGCCCCTCAGACGACGACTACAAGCAGAGGACGCAGAAGAAGGCCGAGACCGACGGCAAAGACGTTCCGGAACACGCCGTCCTCAAGATGAAAGGTGGGACTGTGCTCGCGTGTTTGACACTAAACATTTTTAGAGATTTACACCAGCTAGGTGGCCGGGTCCTAGTTTAAGCTCACTTATCACTTAACACTTTTATTAGAATATTATTATTGTCTTTTATCAAATAAAATATTTGAATAACCAAAAGTTAAAAGGCACTGCCACGCATTCAAAATGGCCGACGCACGACGGCCGCGGTTTGACGGTTCGTCAGCTGACGACGAGCGGCACCAAGACCGAAGGCCCCTGTAACAGTGACCGTAAATGCCCCGAGCGGGAACGTTGCGGTTGTGTGTTTTAACCGCCCGCTCTCTCCACAGGGATCTACGCTCTGCCGGAGCAGGGCGACCACTTCAGCGAGGTCACCTACATGGAGCTGCAGAAGGACGAGGCCGCCAAGCTGCTGGAGCAGTACAAGGAGGAGAGCCGCACCGCCCTGCCCCCGGAGAAGAAGCCCAACCAGGGCGGGGCGGCCCCAAAGAGGGGGGGCGGCCGGGGCCGCGGGCCAAAGAACCAGTTCGGCAGGGGGGGCCCGGGCCAGAGGGGGGGCCGCGGGGGCTTCCAGAACCGAGGAAACTTCAGGGGAGGTGAGTGTGAGTGTAGTCTGCATGCAAAATGTGTGCGTGTGTCGTGTGCGTGCGTATAAGCCTCTTGGCCAAGCGGTTGTCGTAAAAGAGAATGTTTCATCAATCGACTTGCCTGGTTAAGTAAAGGATTTAATAAGTGAGAATGGTGTCTGTGGTGGGGGAGCTCTGTAAGAGTGTGGTTTTCGCCGTGAAACTTCAGGGGAGGTGAGTGTGTGTGTGTAGTCTGCATGCGAAAAGTGTGTCGTGTGCGTGTGTATAAGCCTCTTGGCCAAGCCGTTGTCGTAAAAGAGAATGTTTCATCAATCGACTTGCCTGGTTAAGTGAAGGATTTAATAAATGAAAATGGTGTCTGATGGCTGAGCTCTGTGTAAGAGTGTGTCTGCGGTGGGGGAGCTCGGTGTAAGAGTCTGTGTTTCGCCGCGTGTCTTCAGCGCCAGGACCCCGCGGAGGCTACAGCAGGCCGCCCAGAGGCTTCCTGCCCCCGCCCGCCTTCCGAGGGGGCTACTCCAACCGCGGCAACTACAGCCGGGGGCGGCGGCGGCGGTGGCGGCGGAGGCGGAGGCATGCCCAACCGGGGCGGAGCTCCGAGGGGAGGGCCCGGGAGAGGCAGCATGGGGAACCGGGGCGGCGGCGGTGGCGGCGCCATGCACCGAGGCAACATGAGCCGCGGAGGAGGAGGGGCCAGCAGGGGCAACTTCAGCCAGGTGCGTGAGGCGGGCTGGGACTGTTGCTCCTCTTTATTTATTCAGTTAGTTACATTTTAAGCATTTAGCAGACGCTCTTATCCAGAGCGACTTACAAGATGTGCATCAATACAAGGTAAGAACAATCATAGTTAGCGCCCGAGATCAGTGCAGGAATACAGCAATAGACATCATTGCAGGCATCTGCGTACCATACCTGTAACACCGGGAAGGAATACTCCCTTTTGCTCCTCTTTGGAATGGCTGGCCATTTACGCATCTATTTAATGTGTCTTTGGAATGGCCTATCGTGTGATGCTCTTTTGATACAGCTGTGCGCCACCCGCACTCAAGCAGGCAGCGTTGCAGCGCTTGCAATCCTCCAACGCACTCACCCACCAGCCACTTGCTATTTTTAGCACTAGTAGCCACGCCACATACTTGCTGTAAAGCCCACCCTGCCCCAGCTGTTTTAGGTTGACGGTAACCACAGGTATGTGGTTATTGTCCAGAGACGATGTGTTTCTGTTCTCAGAATGTTGTGGCTCAGTGCTGAATTTTGACTGTGGCAGTGGAATCAATTGAAGATCCTTTAGCAGCGCTCCCAACATTTTGTGGCTCGCCCGACTTTTGCGGATCCTTGACCGCTTTTGTGTTTTCCGCAGAAGTTCAGAGGCAGGGGGGGCAACAACCGCGGCTTCAAGAACGGCAACTTCGGCATGAACAAGGCCCAGGCCTTCAACCAGAGCTGGCAGCAAGGGGTAGGTGCAGCAGGGCTGGTGAGGTCGTGGTGAAGGGTTAATTATGCGTTAATTTAAAAACGTTCCCTGGCCTCCCGCGTGGTCTAGTGGTTTCAACGTCCAACACTAGCCACTAGCCACTAGACGGGGGTTCGATTCCCCGTCGCGCCAGAGTCAGCTCTGGCCGTGAGTGCCACCAGGGCGGCAATTGGCTGTCCGCCCCAGGGAGGGGGGAGGGAAGCCGATACAGTTCGCTGCGCAGAGGACTGGTTCTGGGGTGCCGGAATTACAGTTGACAGCATGACGAGTGCTGTCTCGGAGGAGGCAGCGCTTCGCCATTGTCACTGCCGGTCACGGCTACGGCAGCGAACTACGAGGGAGGGGATTGAACTAAGCACAGCGGGAGTAATTGGCTACCAAATTGGGAGAAAAACAGGGTTAAAATCTGAAAATTTGTACAAATGTTCCCCAATTATATGCTCATGTGTACACCATATTTTGGGATCAGTTTTATACTGGGGAATGGGCTTCCAAGTGTTTTTGCGGGGAGGGGGGGGGGGTACAGATTAAATTTTTAACGCCTGGTCTTTTTCTACCCCCTAGTTCTGGAACCAAAAGCCATGGAGCCAGCAGTACCACCCTGGATATTATTGAAAATGCACAGGAGTACAAGACTTGTGGCGAACCCCCAACCCAACCCCCCTCCACCCTCCACCCCTCGACACAGGCACCCGCTCACACATCCACCATTTCCCCTTTTAGCCCCGGCATTACTTTTAAAGGAGAGAGAGAAAAAAACATTCCACACACGGAGGAGATGCGCCTGTGGGTTCTGTTTAAGCTTTATGGGTTAACTTTATTTTTGTATATCCTTCCCCCTCACCCCTGCCCCCAACCCCTCCCTAATTATGAAACCCCATGCTTTAAGGTGTTAAATGTTAGGAAGCTCATTATTCGGGGTGGGATTTTTTTGTTTTGTTTGTTTGTTTTTTTACTTTCAGGTTCTTGCATTTTATCTGTAAAATGTGATTTTTACAAAATATCCATTTTTGCTTCCTTTGCATAGCGGCAGTCCGTAGTGATTCACACTTAATCAAGAGGAAACAGACGCTCCTTTTTTAGACGCATGTGGCAGTAATGAGTTGTGAGTAATTGTACCAGTAGTCCTGCAGCAGCAGCACATGCGTTTCTAACAAGTGAAGCTGTTCCATAACATTAAAAGAGCTTCGATTGTCCATCCAAAAGCCTGTAATAGCGAAACTATAGGTTTACAATAAACGGGTTCTTTGCTTTTTAAAAACAAAGTTGTATGGCTTACTCGTTTTTCACGGTTAATTTCAAAGGCTTTAAACGGCCTTTGAATCTGAAAGCCTGCTGTCAAGGGGCTAGGGAAATACGCCTGATTTGTCTCTTCAGATCAGGCAAAAACGTGCTGAAGAAACCGAAGCCTTTCTCTCTGTCTCTCTCTCTCTGTCCTTCTCTCTCTCTCTCTCCCTCTCGAGACGATGGCACTCTTCCCACAGTAAGCAGTTTTCAAAGGAGGCTTGACTTGAGGAAGCATCACCACAGCTAAGCTTATGTACAACGGAATATTTCCGAACATCAAAGTCCCAGAAGTACAGCAGTCAATAAACACAGCCCACACCCCGTGCTATGTAGTGTTTTTAGATAGATAAATAAATAAATAAAAGAAACAAGCTGATGTAGCACCTTTGGGCTGCTTAAATCTTGTATTTTTTATCAGTGTAAATATTTTTAACAGTTGAAGGCACATCATTCCTGCCATGTAATAATGTGGGTAAGTTTGCGTCCTACAGCTCAGAGCAGTGAGCGGTCACTCTGTGGTAACCTTTTTGTTTTTAGAGGGGTTGGGGGTGGGGTTGTTTTTTTTAAACATGAGCTCTTGAACTACGTATATTTTACGTTGACATTTAGAATAGAGTTGACTTGCATCAGTGCTGCTTTGTGAAGATCGACCTTTTTGGGAGTATACGTTTATGGATCAGTTTGCCACCGAGTAGTCCCCTTCACGGAAGCGTTGCATAAACACCCTAGACCGAACACTTTTTTTTTTTTCTTCTTCTTTTTGTGATCTGTTGGGCAGACTTTAAAGCAACTGTGTGATTTTGTATTTGTTTGAGCTCGTTTCGCGAAACTAAAACCAGCTCAGCGGCAGAATTTGGACACTGGAAATGACCACACATATCCCTGATGACTAAAAGGGTATTTTGTGCAGTTTTGATTCGGGGACTGTATAGGCGCCCTAAACGCAGGCAGTGGAAAGCGATGCCTTTTTTTTTCCTAGTTGAGATCGCACACTGAAAGATAACAAAAAGAAAGTGTGATGCTAATTTGTATCACCGCTTGTTGTAGAAGCAGTCACTGCGATTTTCTGAAGTCTTAATTGCCAGCAGGTAAAGCTCGTCCCGGCTGCGCTCTAAGACACAGATTTGAGGTCGTCGGCCGCGAGGGTAGCGCGTGCTGTGTTCCACGAATGAATACATTTTAAGTGTCATTTTCAGCACGTGGGTTCGTGGCTGGTCAGAGATCAATGCTTTTGTCCTGTGAGGAGCTACGGTGGGTCTCGTGCCACTGGGATAACGGCAGCTGCCTGCTGTTTGAGGGCGTAGACTCTCTTTGCGTCCGGGCTGTTCTGTAGAGTACAGTGTTGCTGATGTCTTCAGTCTTCCCCACGGTCTGTTTGCATTTTTTCATCATTTTTCTGGAAACTGAAAAGCACTCATTTTAAATAAATAAATGAATACATTTTGTAGGCTGGGAGGTTTACAGAGTAGCCTTTCTGCAGTTAAGTTCCTGAGAAAAAGCCTTTTTTTTGTGCATTCCAAATGCACTGCTGTCATCGGTGAGCTTTTTTTGGGTGGGGGGAGTTTTTAAGTGGGGGGGGGTTGAAACGACTGACCGACCAAATCCATTGCGGTTGATCTTATTGACAAACTGGTCTGATGCAAGGACAGCGGTCCCCTTTTTATCATTTCAAATGTAAAATGGTTTTTACAGCAAATTTTACTGCAGATGCCAGGTAAATATATCAGTTCTTAGCAGAATTTGGTTATGGAATGTTTTTGGGGGGGTTTTTTGTACAAAAATAAAGTTTAGGATGGAATAATGATAAAGCATGCACTGTTAAAATTTGCAGGTGATTTGAAGTGAAGCTTGCTTGTTTTAGTGTTTGTGGATGTACACATTTAAAAGTATTTGGTCAGGTGATGCTTACCGTACCGATATATAATGTTAAGATTTTTGTAAAATAGACTAAACTTTTTTCTTTTTTGGTTTTGTTTTTGTTTCTTTTTATACCTTGCCATGTTTTGTATTTTGCTATGAGAAAATTAAAACAACAAAGCTGACCAAATACTAAATTTTATTCTGTTTTCCACATTCTATGGAAAGTCATTTTTGTCCTTCAAAAATATAACAACCCTGCAGGATTGAGTGATGCGCTCTCCATCTCTCTCTCTCCAATCTCTCTCTCTCTCTCTCTCTCTCTCTCCTTCTCTCTCTCTCTTTCTCTCCTCTCTCTCTCTCTCTCTCTCTTTCTCTCTCTCTCTCTTTCTCTCTCTTTCTCTCTTTCTCTCTCTCTCTTTCTCTCTCTCTCTCTCTCTCTCTCTCTCTCTCTCTCTCTCTCTCTCTCTCTCTGTCTCTGTTTCTGTCTCTCTCTTTCTCTCTCTCTCTCTCTCTTTCTCTCCTCTCTCGCTCTCCTTCTCTCTCTCTCTCTCTCTGCTTGTCTCTGTTTCTGTCTCTCTCTCTCTCCTTCTCTCTCTCTGTGTGCGTGCGTGTGACCAAATTCACCTTCATCCCAAACAAATGGGTCGGGAGACATCTCTTTTGGAGATGTTGCTCCAAAACAGGTACATTTCACATGAGTCCGTACATAAATTGAGATTCACCAATCCTTAAAATTAAAACAAATAAAACCAAAAAAAATGTGTGTAGGTGTTTGACCACATCAACACCAGACCGAATTGACTATCGTCCCCTTCAGAGCCTGTGTCTGTTTGATTGCAAATTTCAGCACCGTTTGTGGCAGACATTTGACCAAATGCTGAAGTACTTGGTCGCAATATCATGCAGAGCGCTCAGCCGAATCGTGTCCAAAACAACATATTTGCCCTTACGCAAGTGCGTCATTCCGTTTCCAAGGGAACAGCTGTGGATGCCAGTTCTTGGCACGAGAACTTTAACAAAGGCTCCATAACTGGGCTTTTGTCCTCGCACAATATTTTGGTTGTTTGGTTTAAGACGCTTTAGATCCCAAGTGCAAAACTAAAGCTGCATGCCGTAACTTTTTACTGCTGGAGCACTAATGGGCATAAAGGGTTCCTTCAAAACGTGCACCACATCGGGAACACAAGTTTGAAATGCTCCACGTGAAAAGTAGCGTGTTGAAATCTGATTGGATCACTGCTCCCAATGGTCATGCCTCAAACTCTAACCTCTGTTCCTGATGAGTGTTTCCTGAGTGGAAAATGCGAGTGACACCGCACACTCAAACGTTTGTGGTTTGGAAACTTCTGGACCTCAAAACACAATGAGGTAATCCTTTTATTGGCATATTATAAACGTCTGTGATCCACACACTTTAATCCAAAGAGCGATCTTTATGTAAACGCTACATAGCTGATGTTACGGAATGCTGCCTTAGGCCCTTCAAGCTCATGAGTCTGAATGGCACTGTTGGGGGGCATGTGTTTACGATCTTCAAAAAGAAAGTTGCGTTCATGGGTTGTCAATTTTGAATTGACTTAGAACTTGTTGCTGTTCGTGTTGCACATTGAGCACTTTTGGATTTTTTTTTCTTTCTTTGCCATTTCTTCACAGTGTTTCATCTGTGCCTAATAGTATGGTGTCACTTACACAGACATCGGTGTTGCGCCTGGGCTGCATGGCATTTTTCTTAAGTGCCCTCGGTGCGGGGTATCACCTCCGTCTCCCCAACCTGCTCAGAAACCGGAAACTGGTTCACTTAGTCGTATGAAATCAATAATGAATGCAATTAGGCAAGGGCGCGTTCAGGTTGAAGGGAAACCTGAAACTCCCCGTCCCTTCAGGATCTGTTTGCGCACCCTTTTATCTGGGGTGCACGTCCACCAAGTGTTTTGTGTCACGTATAAATGTTGATACTGCCGACACTACAGAACACGCTTCACAAATCGAGTTTAAAAGAATGCCTTGTCGTTTTCTTTAATGTCATTAATCATGCAACAAGTTTTCATCCTCTAGAAGTTCATTGGCTTCTGGAACTTCATAGTAGCTGGCAATCGCGGTGTTACCCATGGTTGTAATAAAGGTTGCACGACAAAGCAGTCCATTGGTATCATTCACCATAATGGGTAAAGTAAAATGGTAATCGGCTTTCCCCAAGTCTGATTGCTCTTAAAAACAATTCACATTCACAAGTAAGTGAACCTACCAGTGTACGTTATGGAGTACTTGAGGCCTGTGGGGAGGGTCATTACCTTTTAAGGAGGAGGGTGAAAGAATATTTAACCGAAGCATGGTGGGGTGAGGGAAACACAAGGGCAAGAATTTGATGCTTCGATGGTCACATTGTACGATGTTGGTTTTGCTTCATGTGCGCAGCGTCGCTGATCTTGAAATGATTTGTATACCTCGTCCCGTTCACTGAGCTCATCCGGACCGGGTGAAGATCCCCGGATGTGCAAAGATTTCAAACTAAACCGACCTAGTTAGGGTGTCACCGATGTCCTCAGAAATCTCACTCTCTGACATCATTGGGGAATTGGAATTCAGAGCTCATGATAAAGTACTCCACATGGGCATCGCACTCCCATTAGCGACTTCGTATAAAATGTAGCTCAGCGTTTACGAATGGAAGGGTGTTGTGTAATACACCGTGAGACAGATCTCCACAACCTCAATTTCTCCCAAATAAAGAGATATACAATTGTATGTTTCCTCTATGCCAACTGAAGTTCACACTTAATGTGTTTGGACTATAATGTCAATAGATTTCATGTATTCTGGTGGAATAGCAGTCGAAAGAGGTGCTAAAAGACACAGCCCTCTTTGTTAGGCAGTGTGGATTGCTGTGAAATTCGAGCCTGGTTTCCACTACCTGCCCTAGCGGTGCTGGCGCCCGTCTAATGCAAACCAATATGGTGGTTTTTCATTTCGTTTCATGGGCTCTTGCCAAATGCTGCTGATCATAAATCTGGCACAGCGTTGGTAGGCTGATTTCACAAAACCCAAGCCAAAATTGCCGCAAGGCAAATCTTTTTGCCTAAGAGGCCGAAACCATGACTTTACATAGTCAAAATAAAGTCAATGCCCTCAACAACACTCCTTTTGGAAACGTACTAAACTGACAACAGGCTTCTTACAACACAAATCTGCTCACTAAGAAGGCCCAAATATGGTGATTCTGCACAGGAGTGGGTCCCATCTTCCCATTTTAACTTTTCTGTGTGTTTTAAGTTGACATGATTTTTTGGGGGGGAAATGCCAGCTGGCTTTTAAATCCCACAAATCCCTATGAGAAAGTCAAAGGGGCAACAGTTCAGCACAGCTCAGAAGGTGAGATGTTCATTTTTCTGGCTCGAACCATCTGTGGTATATGAAATAAACCATGTTAGAAGGTTTTTTTTATGTGGACACTTAAAAAGACTTCTGGTGCTGGTATTTTATACAGGGATAAACAAGTCTGCTTCCGCCAGGTGCCCGAGGGCTCTGGGTGACCGTACTATCATACCTGCAGTTGACTCCGACTTCTCAATTATAGCTGGCCTACAGCTACGGCAGATCAGTGGAAACCCACTTAAGTCCTGGTAGACTGGTAGTCACCATTCGGAACTGTCTTAAATTTGTGCTCGGCTGGGCTGCTGGGTGGCTCATCCTGTTAAGGCACTGTTCTAGTGTGAGCATGAGCCCCGCGGTCTGGTAGACTGGGCCAGTGTCGTCTGGCTGGAAGCGCCGTGGGGGTGACATAATTGGCGGTAGCATCGCCTAGGGAGGGAGGGATTCTGTCAGCCTCTTGTCTACATCTCGTTGTCCACCAGGGACCCCTGCTGGTCAATCGGGCACCCACAGGCTGCCAGTATAATGCTGCACAAGTGTCTTTCAAAGACTCAAGTTTGTGCAAGCTTAACATGTGACGTGGTATGAAAAGAAGCGGTGGCTGACATCACGTGTTTCGGAGGAGTGCGGGTGCTTGTCTGTCCTCTCCCAGACAGACAGCGGGAGCTGCAGCGAGAGCACGGCTTAATAATCTGGCTGGGTATTCCGAAATGGGAGAGAAAAGGGGTAAAAGCATTATAAAATAATTATCGGTCCTTTGTTCAACCGTTTGAGCTTGGGGCATACATGATAACACTTGTAACACATTTTTCAGAGCTGGCTAACGGCCACTTTTTAGCTGTAACTTTATACTACGGCTCGGATGGATACTCGATTCTAATTGGCAAACAGCCGTGCGTATATATGATGATACCTGTATATACCTTCTCACTTATAAAAAATATTTTTTTTTAAAGTTCCATATTAATTCGCCGAAAGACACGCTGCAGAAACAAGGGTTTGGGCACCAGGACTTGTCCTCATTTGTATGATTCAAACGGACCCTGCGGCTCATCTGCAGATCTGTCATGTTACGAAATGAATGTCCAAAGCCTGTGTTGGAGTTTGCGAAAACAGCAGGACTCGTTTGCTTAAGCAACAGGACTCGTTTGCTTAGATCAAAAGATCGCAATAACTATATTGTTGTATATTGCTAGTTAGCCAATCTGCTTATCAAACTTCTGCCCTTTTCAGCAAACTGAGGCTTGGCGTCAAGTCTCCAGGAGAGGGCGCTGCAAGTCAGAATGCGTAGAGCAGCTGCGGTCTGGGACTATACTTCATAGTATATAACTCCAAGCCTATAGCTCATAGGTCTTCCAACCTTTAAAGCACATTTTTTGATGATCTTTTATAATTATATCGGCTGCAAAAAGTTACACTGTGACCGTGTATATTATTTATCCGAACCGTGGTGTTCACATATGTGCAATATACGAGCACATGCGGCAATACAGACAGACAGGGGACGTGGAGCAGTGGGTTCAGCAAAATTACACGTTTAAGTGCTGAATTCATTCTTTAACGGGAGCGATGAGGTGTCGCGTAAAACAAAGCGCACGTTATATTAACAAATATGAACAAAGTCACTAAATAAATAAAACTATTCACAACTAAAGCGCAAAATGAAGATTCGTATATCTTAATCCCAAATAAGGTTTATAAAATGTCATAAACCTATATCTAATCTTATAATACCCCTCCCCCCCTCCCCAAAAAACGAACCTACATCCAGAAGGAAAGTCCAGCTGCTCATTTTTAAATTGTACGCCATTTAATTTTTACATTAAAAAAGTACATATGATATTATTATTGTGTATTATTTGTGTAGCAACATCATTTGTATTATATTGAAGTCGAATCGGCAGTATGGTGAAACGAAAAGTGACGTAGTTTTTTGGCGGTATTTATTTCAGGTATTCGATTTAGTTTTCGAATTTGAACGTTCTTATATGGAAATCGCAAATGAGAAATTTCGGCAACGACAATCAAAAATGAATGATAAGCAACATAGTCTAGAATATTCACATCAGACGTCTTAAAATAGCTTAGCCAATATGGCAATATGGAAGCCAGAATTACTAGCCTACACGTAGATAGTTGCGTGCCGTTCACATTATTATTATATTTTCGTTCGCATTTTAGCTGGCTCGCTCGTTTGCTAGTTCTGTGTAAGTTCATTTCAGGCCGTTCTGATGTGGCTACTTCCGCCTCGTTGTCACTCCCCTACCTCTGTTCATTCGCTTGCACAGCAGGGCTGTTTGGCTCGGCATTCTCATGCTCACGCTGTTATAAGAAAGCTACGCCGTCGCAAGAGGTAGTGGCAGCTACATTGCAGCGCTGGTCGATCGTGGTCGGGATGGTGGCAGAAGAGGGGAGCATGCCTTCTCGGGTGAAGAACTGGACCGTTGTGTCTCTCGTGGTAGTCGCATTGGCATACTGGTACCGATCGCCCGTTCAAGACGAGAGGCTTGACAACGTGTTGTCTTCCCTGCTCAAAGCTGAACGCAAAGTAGACATCAACAATATTGCCAGACCAAGGGTGGCCATAGGTAAGAATCCTTAAGCAGTTCTCCGTTGTTTTAAATTCCTGCCTATCGTCATGGTTAGCTAGCTATCACATTGCTCGCTGTCTTACATTTGGACCTATGAGGGGGAATTTCTGTGAAATTACTGTAAGCTATTCACCTGGATATTTATGTCTGTAAATCGAAGAAATGTTGTCTGTTTCGAGTGTATGAGATGTTGCACGAGTCCTGGCCATTGTTGATAACGCTGGCTTTTATAAGATGGTTATAGCAATTTATTAGACAGATGTAGCCTATAACTACATTTTTGTTTTGTGTCGTGGAAATGCTGTTTATTTATTCAAGATATTACACGAATTAATTCATTATAAAGATGCATACATCCACATATATTATTTGTTGTGTCCCTAGGACTTACATTCAGCTTAAAACGGCTATCATAGCTATTTTCTGTGAGGGAATCATCGTATCGATACTGTAACGTAGTTGCATGTTAATATTCATTTTAAA
The DNA here is from genome assembly GCA_029706075.1 of Aldrovandia affinis. Taxonomy (NCBI): domain Eukaryota; kingdom Metazoa; phylum Chordata; class Actinopteri; order Notacanthiformes; family Halosauridae; genus Aldrovandia; species Aldrovandia affinis. The sequence goes on from JAINUG010000141.1 coordinate 2,597,409, forward strand.
AATGGTTGAACAAAACAACCATTTGTTATATCAAACTCCAGCAATCCAATCAACCACTCAGTAAATCAGTCTGTCAATTTTATCTTATAATAGTGATCTTAAAAAAGAAATGTCAGAGAGCGCGCACAGATCGTATTTCCTTTAAACAATTGAAGTAAGAAGTAAGAAGTATCCCATATCCCATCCATTGGGATGACAGGTGTTCTAACGTAACCGGCTATATTTTGCAAAAGCTACTCTCCGTGTCATATTGGATCTCTGTGGCTCAGTTGGTAGAGCACGGCGTTAGCAACGCTTATGTTGTGGGTTCAATCCCCACTGGGGCCACATATACTGAAAATGTTTGCATTCACTACTGTAAGTCGCTTTGGATAAAAGCGTCTGGTAAATGGCGTATATTATATTCACCTCCACTTTCCTTGCTGTACCTGCCTGCCTGCGTGCTACTTTAGCAGAATGAGTTCCTCAGTGACGTTTTCTGTTGTTAACTTGGTGTTTGAAGTGCTCTCTGATACTGTTTGAATGACGGGTGGTAATAATCCACATTCCACACTTCTAGAGCAGGACTTGGGGAGTTAAAGGTTAGACAGCAATGGCACAGTGTCATTTCTAAAACATAGTTTTTTTACTGTAATGGGATAGCGTATTTCAATAACATTACAAAGCTTTGCAAAAAGAAACAACAATATCAACTATTGAACAAAAGGCCTGATAGTGATTGCTAAAAAAAAAAAAAAAAAATCAGAAAAGCAAATTCCTCCCTGTGTACATTATTCGGCAGCTGTATTCGCATTAGAAACGTCACACTTAGGAGATCCATCTGTTTCCTTTTTTAATGTGCTTTGGATCCATCCGTGCAGCCTGCACCAAACTGCACAGTGGTCTCAAAGCCAAGCGCTGCTTTGGACTTGGAATCCTACAAGGTTGGCCACATCCTCTGGTGTGATTCCCAGTCGTTAGGCAGTGTTTGAACAGAGATTTCAGAGTGGTGACCAAGTCACTGTTGTGCGAGTTGTAAGTAAGTCTCAACTCTTAACCTTCAAGTTTCAAGTAAGTCCTGATGGGTAAGCCTCAAGTGAAGTTCCAAATCACCGTGTCGAGGTCAAGTCAAATCACAAGCCACAAATTTCTGGTGTCAAGTCCTCAAGTCACATTCAAAACAAGTCTCTCGAGTCATACAGCTCAAGTTCAAGTCCAGTTTCAAGTCATAGACATGCAGGTCTAAGTCAATCTCAAGTACTTTTATTTTTTGCAAGTCAAGTCTGAAGTCATCCCAATTGTGACTCGAGTTGCGCTCGAGTCCAAGTCATGTGACTCAAGTCCACGACTCTGGAGGTTTCCCTATCCACCTCGATTTGTTATTTTTCTTGGTTTATCATTAACTGTTGATAAACAGCAATTTAGCTGACTCAGACGTATGTGTGGAAATGATCCCACCATGTTCGCTACACACCAGTCTCATGTCTGGCGAGGTCACATTCTTTTAGACTGCATGTCACTCTAAAGGGCATATCGGTTAGAAACGGCAGGCCTGTGTGAGATTCTTGCAAATATTAGTATTATCCAATGGTAAAAACAAAGGGCTTTCCTCTGTAACAAATCACTGGTTTACTCTACAATTATCCTTTAACACAACAGATCTACAGCATTAGCAGATGTCTAGAGTGAAATCGAATGCCACCGATTAGTTTCTTTCAGAATGACAGCTAATACGTTTCTAGAAGACGCAGGTGGTCCCCACTGGGGCCACATATACTGAAAATGTATGCATTCACTACTGTAAGTCGCTTTGGATAAAAGCGTCTGCTAAATGGCGTATGTTAAATGGCGTATATTCAAAGCTGGCCGATTGCGATACATTGATCCGGTGGTTCCCAAACCCCTCCTCGGGGACCCAAAGCCCAGCCAGTCCATGCATTCGTTAAATTCCACCACCAGCACACCTGATTCAACTAATCTATGCCCGTTAAGTAGTTAACGAGTTGAATAAGGTGCGCTGGTGGTGTAATTGAATGAATGCACGGACCTGCTGGGGGTCCCAGAGGAAAGGTTTTGGAACCCCTGCATTAATCCACCTCTACAGTTGTCCAATCTCTGCTCCAGCCTGGAACGGAATGGTGGTTGACTAAGTTAACCAATAGGAGGACGAGTGAGGGGCTTAACCAGTGTGCCAGGACTTCACTCTGTGCTTGCCTGTCTTGTTGCTCTGCTTGGTGGCTATGACAGAAAAGCAGAGCATTTAGCAGTCAAGGATGCATACAAAGTCCTTACACTCGTATCTACAGGGTCCAAAGAATAAGAGAAAAGACGAGATACCAATGTACCCTAAAAATGCTCCGCCCCATTCTTGGTGGTTCTGGAGATAAAGTCGGGGCGTCTCTCCCGTTCACAGCTAATTATTAATCAGATATCCATTTTGTGTTGTAGTAGTAGTTAACAGTTTTGGAAACAAAAGGACACATTGTTATAAAGCCCATGCCTTTACCTGATGCCTTTACCTGACTTGGAGAGACCAGACGGTTTGAAGCTTCCAGAATGCATAGTGCCTACTGTAAAGTTTGGTGGAGGAGGGATAATGGTCTGGGGCTGTTTCTCAGGGTTTGGGATAGGCCCCTTAGTTCCAGTGAAGGGTATTCTTAATGCTACAGGATACGAAGACGACATCTTAGCCAATTGGGCGCTTCCAACTTTTTGGTAACAGTTTGGAGAAGGCCCTTTGCTGTTCCAGCATGACTGTGCCCCTGTGCACAAAGCGAGGTCCATCAAGACATGGTTAGACGAGTTTAATGTGGAGGAACTCGATTGGCCTGCACAGAGCCTTGACCTCAACCCCATTGAACACCTTTGGGAGGAATTAGAACGCAGATTACGAGCCAGGCCTTCTTGTCCAACATCAGTGCCTGACCTCACAGATGCTCTTTTGGCTGAATGGGCACAAATTCCCACAGACACACTCCAAAATCTTGTGGAAAGCCTTCCCAGAAGAGTGGCAGCAAAGGGGGGTCCAACTCCATATTAATGCCCATGGTTTTAGAATGGGATGTCCAACAAGCTCATATAGGTGTGATGGTCAGGTGTCCACTGACTTTTGACCATATAGTGCATGTTCTCATGGCGCTGTGTGCTCTCTCGACCCGGGCAGTCAGCATTTTGATCCACGACACTCTTCATCCCATCATATCTCCTTCTCATTTTCTTATGACAGACAGACGGACAGACCCACCATTTAATCGTGACGGCTGTGTAGTGTCATGGTTAGGGAACTGGGCTTGTAACTGAGAGGTTGCTGGTTCAATTCCCAGGTGGGGCACTGCCGTTGTACTCTTGAGCAATGTACTTAACCTCTGAATTGCTTCAGTAAAATATCCAGCTGTATAAATGGATTGTATGTAAAATAAATGTAAACTCTGTAAGTCTCTGGATAAGAGCGTCTGCTAAATGGCTAATGCTAAAAATTCAAAATGTAAAATGTAATCGCACGTCCTGCATTTCCCATTTTGGCGCGTGCGCCCCGGTATTGATGCATGACGCAGTGTGTGTTGCGGTACAGGGTTCGGGGGCTGCGTGGACATCATCGTGGATGGCGTGTCGCTGCTGGACAGGATCGGCCTGCAGCCAGGCGCCCAGCCCCTTCATCACGACTACATCCAGAACACCGAACAGCTGGCCGAGAGCTTCGCTTACTTCTTCCCCCCGGGAGCCGCCTCGGAGTGAGTGAGCGAGCGAGCGGCACACGGGGTTAAGAGGGTCCGCCGGTTACCTCATCCCACTAAGTCACCGTTCCAGTGTTCGGATTCTCAGTGCCCAGGTTTTTCAGGGTTTTTCAGTTGGTGGGACTTTCCTTGTCTCATTGCGCACCGACAAACCTCCTCTGGTCATCGATCACGTGCCGCAGTTTGGAGAGTTTTTTTTTTTTTTACGTCTAAATGCACCAAATCATATTTTTGAAGAAAGGAAAAAACGTAATACTTGCATTTATTTGTAAGTCAAGGTTTGGGACAAATGTTGATTGAATCCAGGCCATAGTGTAGGTAGAAAAAAACCTTTTGGCCTTGTTAGTCATTAGCATGCCATGTAACCAGGCATTATCTTAACTTTTCGTTCCATGGCAAAGATGAAATGTGGAAAATTTATGTTTATAAAAATTAAAAATAAAAAAAAACACTTCAGGGTTAACCGTTCTGCTTCCTTGTTTGTGAATGTCATGCAGAGATTAGCAGTGGTGTGGAAAGCTGTCATCCCCATAGGGGGATGTTGATAGAGGGTCGAGCCTGGGGGAACGAGGAAAAAATGGGCACAGGCGACGTTGTCACACTTCAGAGTCAAAGAGACTGTTTGTTGAGGGTGCTATGCTTTTTTGAGTAGCCCGTGGAGTCCATTTATTTCTTAGAGATCTCATGCAAAAAGGACAAATGAAGGAGATTAAATTGCCGCCGTAAATTTCCTGTAAGCTACAGGAACTACATGTGACCGGGCAATTTCCCCACACGGCTGAAGTGATGCATGATGGGAAGTCACACTGAGGACCCAGAATCCTGGACTCTGGAATCTCATTTCAGCAGGCCTGGTGTCCATTCTCAAAGTTTTACACCATAAAAAAAGCAGAGGAATAACCATTCTGAAACCAGGTTTGATGCGATGTACATTGAACCGTTTCAAGTTGAGTGCCCTGGAGTGTCAGACAAATTTATACCACGTTTCAAAGTTTTTTATGCTGTTCCATTAAGACGTCTGCTGAGGCTGGCGCTAATCTGTCCAGCTCTGTTAGTAAGTTTACAGGCTTGTCTCAAACCTCATGGGCTTGTCTCCTCGCGTGACTTGGAAGCCTTTCAGTAAAGCTGAAGGTTTGACTCTTGCTTGTTGCCGTGCTCTGCGTATGTTCACTGTTGGTTGAATTGCAGCGATGGGAGAGTGAGCCTTATTGAACACCAAAATGGGTGGAGAGATGTTATCAGTGGTGTTGTCAGTTACTCACTGAATTGAACTAGTCACAGTTTTTTTTATTGTGGAGAGCAAAAGTGTTTTGACTTGTTCACTTCCGTTTGTGACTGACGAATGGTACAGCAGCTGTACCCTGCATGGGCTTCACGAGGCCTCAGTCCCTCATCACTATTCAATTGTATCCACAGGGAGAGTAGTTTAGTTGGGTGGACTGGGCTGCTGGCCTTGCAGTGCACATCAGTGTTAGATTCCTTTTGGTGTCGTTTCCTGTCTTGAAGAGAGGGTTCTGATTGATGTGAGATCACCCAAACCATCTCCAGCAAATTAATTCATGATGGCCGCTATTGCCACTTCGTGTTTCCACGACACATCGCACATTGCACTGACCGCATTTTCAGGTCAACAGCAGCAGTCGCGTTTACGGCGTCCAGTGAATGCGGGGTGAGAGTTCTCCACCTCGGCCTAAACCTCGCGATCCAAACGCAGCCACACCACGCACCACGCAACACGCGCCTTGTTCTTCTGGTGTCACCAGTTCTTCTGCATCACCCACCAGCTGTTGCGATAGATGATTATGTTTCGGAGGCACAAGGCGTTTGTTTACAGAAGTTGACATCGGTTTCCTCTTTCTAGCTCTGCCATCTGCATATCATTCGCCAACTTTGTACATTTAAACTCAAGTTTTTATGTTTTTTCCTTGCAGGTTATGAAATGCCTTGTATACGTAAAAGCAACAACAAGGAGGTCTTGGTCCATCTCAGTATTGTTGCTTACACCCAAAGACTTAATAGTTCCTCTGTTATTTCTCCCCTTTCTCCCTCCTTCATTCTCTCTCTCTCTCTCTCTCAAATTCAAATGAAAGATGTGGTATTGGCAAGAAATAGAAGTGTAAATATAGCCAAAGCATACAGCAGTAACTCTTCTTTCCTCTCTCTTCCCCCTTCTCCTTCTCACCCTTCCTTCTCTCTTCCTTCCCTTCCCCCTCCCTCTTCCTTCCTCCCCCTCTCTCTCTCTCTCCCTCCATCTCCTTCCCCCACATAGGAGGTTTGTGATGAATGACACCCTCTTCAGTCAGCTGGTGGAGGCCTCCCGGGGTTTGCCGGGAAACCGCTGGGCAGTGGGGGGGAATGCCCCGGTGATGGCAGGCCGCATGGCGGTGGAGGGATGCGACGTGCTTCTGGGGGGCAGCTTCAGCCCAGACTTAACCGAACTCCTCTCCCAGCACATCACAGGTGAGCACGTTTCTCAGCCTGGACCTATCCAAAGCCCTCTCCCAGCACATCACAGGTGAGAGTATTCCTGCACCTAATTGCAGGTATAAGCCTGTTGTGTGGTTACTTTTATCTTTGAGCGCTGAATTATTTTTCTGTTTATTCATTTGTCATTGAGTGCCTTTCATTGTTTCCACTGCCTGCAATTTTCTGAGCCTACTTTTGCTCAAGCAAATTCTCCTTATATTCATCAAACTGTAACAGCTGCAGTACAATTCCCCATTAAACATTTTGCCATTGAACACATTTTGTTTTGTGGTCCAGAATGGCTCTTGCTGGAGGCTTTTAAAATCATTTTACACCTGAGAGTCCCAACAGTGTGTTATGGTCAAACTGCAGACGACCACAGGTTCAAAGAAAAACATTTTCTTCTACACGCTGTGAATTTCAGCAAAATTGAGTGATAATGGTGCAAAGGGGGGGAAGGAACAAAAACAGGCGCAAAAACACTAAGGCAGAAAAGCCTAAAATTGTAAACAAAATGGCCGACTTTATTCTGAGGGACTTTGGTGCAGTGGAAGTGTTCTTTACTGTGGGTATGGTAAGCCACAGAGTATATCGTGGGGCTGGAGTTATTATATGTTCCTCAACTCCTCCTTTTTATCCCTTTTTTGGTTTGGGGGGGAAAAAGAGTAAAACGGCACCGATGTAAACCGAGTCATTGAGACCTCAGAAGACCCCTAGCCGCCCCCTCCCCCACCCCTCGCAGTCGTCTCAGGAGGAATGCCGTCTCATTCAGTCTGTGTTTGTGCAGCACTCACAGAGCAAGTACATTTAAAGCCTATATACATTTCCACGTAATCTCCTTTTTGTTTAGTTTACAAATGGAACAGAAACGTATAGCTAGTGTTTATGTAGGGTAGAAAAAAATATTTTCCTACCGCAGCAGTGCAGAAATAGACTTGTTTGGTGTAGCTTAAACCTGAAGGTTTTAATATTTAACTTCAGACGGAAGGGTGCACACTATGTTGTATTTCCAATAGATTAATTATTTATTTTTGATTCACAGAAGCAATCTTCTGATGATCGAAAGGCCTTCATCTCGCCACTAAATGTGTACATTTACCCGTATCCTAATTGGCATGACTTATCACAACATTGTCCAATCCAGTGGAAACGTGACAGGGTTTGTATACGTAGATGCATGTAAAATGCAGACCTAACAACATGCACACATTTTGTGTACCAGCCACGCATTTTGAGGTCAAGGTACGTGGATATGTGCGTATCACTTTCAGCTACGCACTCAGCAATTTGGAGTGCTTTTCAAATGTTCAAGGATTTACACATTTTGGCAGGTCTGAAAATGTTGGGGAGACTTCCAGTTTGCAGGGAGATGGAGTAGACGTGTGTGTTGGTAGTTGCCACAAATTTCATTTAATTTTGCTTTACGCTCCACTTTCTCATATAAAAGCCAACAAATTGCGATTTTTTAACTCAACCTATCAATGAAAATGTTTAAGGCTAAGCCAAAATGCTCTCCCAACATCTTCAACCATGAGATGCAGAGCTGAAGACTATATCTCATTTTGGTAACAGAATCAGCCGAAGGTTCTCGTCTGACTATTTGGCCCTCTGATTTCCTTGTCGAATTTCTGGGAAAGGAAACACTTTCATCACCTCCCCCTGCCCTGAAGTCTGAACCTCAGCAGCAACCACATCCTGTTCTGGTTCAGTTTCATCAATTCCAAACTAAGAAGCTGAGAGTTGAGAAGAGTGAGAGAGCCTGCACCTCTAACTGATCAGAGACACAAGAGTCTAAGCTTATCACTGGAATTCAAAGACATCGGCCGGGAATCTAATGAATTTTAGGCTAAATAAGGGCAAATGCAATAAAAAATAAATTTAACTAAACCTTTTCTGCTTAATCTGTGGTTCTGTGTGGCTCAGTAGGTAGAGCATGGCGTTGGCAACGCTTAGGTTGTGGGTTCATTTCCCACTGGGATCACATATACTGAAAAATGTATGCATTCACTACTGTAAGTCGCTTTGGATAAAAGCGTCTGCTAAATGGCATATATTATTATTATATTATATTATAATCGAGGGCCGCATACAGTATGACAGTGCTGGGACATTTGTCAGCTGTAATGCACTCTCATGACTGATTATGACAGACAACATTACGTAGGTTTTGTGGCGTATAGTTCGAGTAAAGTGCTATCAAAATGTAATTCTAACCTGTATACCTCAGAATTGTTTGGTGACAACAATGGATTATTTCTTTTAAAAATCCGATTTGCAAGTAGATTATGCAGAGTCTATTATCCTTGAATAGTTAGGGCGTCCTCATTAATGCAGTCTGGAAAATCATTTGGCTTGGACAGTTTCCATCTGTCTTATTACAAAAAAACGTTCCCCGATTCTGTTTTCTGAATCACTGCAGTTGAAATCACTTCCCCCCCCCACATTTTATCAGATCTGCATTACTTTGTTATTGAAGAAGATATCGTCCAGCCTCCCTGCTTAACCTAAAGATCCCGGCCAAACCTATGGATATGGTTAGAATAATATCTCAAGCACTCAAAAAAGTGATTTTCGGGGCCTCCCGCGTGGTCCAGTGGTTACAACGTCCGACGCTGGCCACGGAGACCGGGGTTCAATTCCCCGTCTCGCCAAGTGTCGGCTCTGGCCGGGAGTGCCACCAGGGGCGGCGATTGGCTGTCCGCCCCAGGGAGGGGGAGGGGAGCCGACATGACGTTCGCTGCGTATAAGAGTGGCCCTGTAGTACCGGGTACGGTCGACGGCTCGGCGAAGTGACGTCTCGGAAGAGGCGTCACTTCGCATTCACTACCGGTCGCAGGACTACGGCAGCGAACTCACACTACTAGGGGGATTGACGTTAAAATAGCGGGTCTAATTGGCTACCAAATTGGGAGAAAATGGGATAAAATCAGAAACAAAAAAAAAACACACAAAAAAGTGATTTTCAATAAATGCAGATGCTACAGGGAAATGTACTTTCATTTTAACTCTGGGCTTTCAAGAATTTCTCAATTCAGTTATGTTCATTTAGACAGTACTTCGTGGATCCAAGCTGCACATACTGTATATATTCATCATTTTGGCCTTATTGCACGTGCGCCTTCCCCCAACTCAACATTTGAGTGTCTCAGGTTATTAGATGGAGAGAAGGCAACGGGACTATTTGTTTTATATGCTTAGGAAATGTATGTGTGGCTCAGTTTTCATTTAGTGGATCGCATTGCTTTATTTATCTGCCACTGCAACTGTGTTAAAAAAATAAATAAAAATTTCATCTCATTCCTTCCCCTTACATTGAGGAACAAGACAGAGTGACCCCTTGACACTTTCTTTGTCTGTGATTGATCTGAATTTGTAGGCTTCTGAGACAAATGAAAAAAAAAAAAAAAAGGTGCAGGATCTTTGTATTTGGTGTTTATCATCTTTGGAACTCTCTAGAATGGAATTGCGAGGGAATACATAGCGTGCTATTTTGTCTCGTGATTGGCCTGCAGTCGGTGGCAATACCGCCAATTTTGCACGCATTGGCTCTAATTTGTACGCCTCCTTGGACACAGAGAGGCAGAGTTTAAATTCACCATGCATAATCTTGAAGAAGTGGTGTAACAAAATCTTAAATGAGGCCTCACCCACTTTCATTACCCATCATGCCATTATTAATGCCTTTTAGAAACTGCTCAGATTCGTAAGATTCGGCTCGGTGGCCATGGCTTTATCATTATAGAGTGTGGAAAATACATTATGTGCAGAACGTACTGCATACATTCAAATACGGTTACACAATTTATCCACTGCTCAACCCTGATATTCTTCAGATAATTGTGATTATGTGACAGCCCTTCGGCACAGTTTGCGGGGTCACGTGGTTTAGCAGCAATGTTGTGCACGGTGAATACACGCTAATGTGCTAACCTAGCCCTTTCTCCTGATCTGCAGCCTGCAAAACCTCCCCTCTCTCTTTGCATCTTTTTCTTTCTGCTCCCTCACTTTCCTCTATCTTTCTATCATCTCCCTGTCTTTCTCTCTTTCATCTTTTACTCTTTCCTCTCTTTTCTCTTTCCTCTTTTCTTTATCTCTCTGTCCCTCTCTCTTCTTCCTTTTCCCCCTCTCTCAGTTGAATTCAGTTCAGTTCAATTCAGTGGTGCTTCATTGGCTGGACACACCAAAGTAGTGTTGCCGAAGCAGAAGTGTACAAATTTAAAATCTACAAATCAAATCAAATCAAATGTATTTGTATAGAGGGGGAAGCCAGGCCTAGACCCCCAAAAGCAAGCCTAAAGGCAACAGTGCCAAGGACAAACTCCCTTGATAGGGAGAAACCTTGGGAGGAACCAGACTAAAAGGGGGGGAGCCCATCCTCTTCTGGCCGGGACAGGGTGTGTCCAAGGTGACTCAGGGCTGAATGACTTTGCGCCGCCTGAGTTAGGTAGTCAGTGGGGGGGGACGTGGGGGCAGCTCAGGGACACTTGGGGGTGAGGGTTGAGGATCACAGGGCTCAGGGGCGGGTGCCCCTGAGTCAGAGGCCGAGGCACAGAAGAGAAGAGAACATGCAGTCAGAAAAAAGCAGTGCTATAGCCAGTAGCATTATGCAAGAGCAGGGGAGCACAAGCATAGGAAATATACAGATAGCCCCGACAGGTGTAAGCTAAGGCAACATATACAACATGTAACTTTAATTTCCTGCTGTCATTTTCACTCTTATCTCTCTCTTCCTCTTCCTCTCTCTCTCCTCCCTCCAGTGGCAGGTAACACTGTGGAGGAGCCTGACATCCACCTGATCCTGGAGTATCCCGCAGGTGCTACCTGGGGCCAGTACACCTCCCGCAGAGCCAACAGGTAGGTCCAAACCCACTATGGATTACCTCCATTTTACACACTTTTCAGACACACATACGCACACACAAAAACACACTTAGACATTCCACAAAAGCATGCATTCTTGAGCTGATGTCCCACAGAATATGTGCATATGTCTGTCTCATCACAGAATATCCATTTAACACAAACAGCCTGGACCAAATCAGATTGCAGCCATCTTTATAGCACAGATGATGGTGGTCCACCCAAAATCTTCTCACCACAGAATGAAAAAAATGAAATACCTGAGTGCAGTGTCACTGTGTTGGCTTTGTTTTTTACTGTCCCTGTTCTTCTCATAAAATGCAGTAATAATAAAAATATAACAATTTCTAGGATTACCTCTTAGTGTTCATGAAAAAGATGTATATGGAAAAAAATACCCCTGTATTCCACCAGGTATATTGTGCACAGCGATTATCACAACCCCTACCTGGCCTCCATGGAGGAGTTTGAGAGGAAGCTGCAGGGCTTCCAGCCTGACCTGCTGGTGGTGGGCGGTCTCCAGATGATGGACAACTTCCCTTTCAAACAAGGTGACCATCCTCAAACGCCGCCGCCACTCTCTCACGGGATCACAGGTCTCCTGCAATGCGCGGGGTTCTCACACACCCTTTAAAACCTTGAAAGTGCTTGATTTTTTTCAAATGTGGAAACTCCTTAAAGGTCCTTGACAATTCCTTACATTTTGCATCAGAACCCTGAATATAGCACCTTTAGTGGGCAAACTGCACCGGAAGGTACCATTCCTGTTATAGGACCACAGGGTAATCACAGCTCGGTTTGGGGCGAAACTGACTGATCCTAATACTGCAGCATTATGGCAATCGCACCCATGGAAAACCCTCTCTGAAAACAAGGAATGCTAGAGTGCTATCAGTAAATCTCCTTTCCCCTGCCTCCTCCCTACCCCTTTCCCTCAGGCATGCTTCAACACTTCAGTCTGCATTAGACTAAGAACCTAAGTGTGCTTGATGAGGGGGACGGGCCATTCAGCCCCTCCAGGCTTGCAGTCTTTTGACTCTATAGTTGAATGTTAGTAGAGAAGTGGAGGACTGCTGTTTTTGGGAGTGGTTCTTCCCTGCCCCCGCCCCTGTGACTCTAAATGCTGAGAGATTCATGCGGTGATGGTAGCCGTGGGAGACGGAGCCTGGTGGCGGTGGGGTTTGTTTGCTTGCTTTGCTGAGAGGAACACTAGGGGTGAGGGGAGGTCAGTGCTGGGCGTGTGTGCACACACACGCATACACACACACACACGCATACACACACACGCACGCACACACACATCTTTTTTTTCCCCAACTAATGGGCTAATGTACCGCTTGCCATAGTCTTATTTGTGGCTGCTTTTATCTGTGGTTAACTCACTTTCCACTCACTCTCCTTTCAATTCAGTTCAATTCAATATGCTTTATTGACATGAAGTAAATTGTGTAAATACTGCCAAAGTGTAATATTCTCCCTCTCTTTCTCTCTTCTCATCTTTCTTTTTCTCCTCCCACTTTCTGTATTTTTCTCTTTGTCTCCCCTTCCTCCTCTTTCTCACTCGCTCTTTCCCCCTCTCTTTTTCTTTTCTTTTTTTCTCTCTCTCTCTCTCTCTCTCTCTCTCTCCCTGATGTTCATTCCCCCCAGGTGAGCGCGAGGCCCTGCTGGCTCACCTGGCGGGGCTGCTGTCCTCGGCCTCCCCGGACACGCGGGTGCACTTCGAGATGGCCAGCTTCGTGGACGAGGGTCTGCTGGGCGAGCTGCTGGAGCTGGTCTTGCCGCGCGCCGACTCCCTCGGCATGAACGAGCAGGAGCTGCCCAACCTCCTCAGCCTGCTGCGCGGCAGCGCCGTCACCGTCCTCTCCGACCCCAACCCGCGCGTCGCCACCGTGCTCGACCAGATGCGCGAGCTGTGGCGCCTGGTCAACCGCCGGCACCGCGACACTGGCGAGGGCCGCCCGCTCACCCGCCTCCACGTCCACACCCTGGCCTTCCAGGCCCTGGCCGTCGCGCGGGGCTCCCGCTGGAGGAACACCATGTCGGCCGCCGCCAAGGCCTCGCTCACCGCCAACCGGCACGTCTGCGGCTCGCCGGACATCAACCCGGGCAAGGCCAAGCTCATCATGGACGACTCGTTCTCCGTCAGCCGGCAGGAGGGCAGCCAGCGGATCCACCTGCGGGACACCCGGCCCGTGTCCTGCTGGGACGAGGACGACTACCAGATCTGCGTGGCGCCGGTGCTGGTGTGCACCGAGGTCTACCAGACCGCCGGGGGAGGGGACAATATATCCGCTGCCGGCCTGGTGCTGCAGATATGACCGCCCCGTTCAGGAGGGCGCCGTGGGACCATCAAACTCCACACACCCTGGATCCCCTTAGGGGCGATCTTCCCAGCTAATGTGAAGATTTTGTCTTTTTTTTTTTTTTTTTTTTTTTTTTTTTTTTTTTAAACAGTGTTTTTTGTTTGACTTTTTGTCAGGGATTTCTTGTGCAGTCAAACAAAGGGCCTGATGTCGTGTTCAGCATAAGCCTGTATTTTAAATTTCATTGAAACTTTAATGCAGTGCTATTTTTTTTTTGGTCCTCCTGTTTCCATCCTCAGTTTTCAGGACTGTCTCTTCCTCAGGAATTTGGGCTTATCGAAAAATGTTTCCATCCTCATCCTCCTGCTATTTCACTGCTGTTTTTCCGTTTTTCCCATAACCACTTCTTCAGGAATTACAGGGATTTTGCAAGGCTTATTTCTTGGTTGCTATAGCAAAATGTTAATTACTGCAGCACCAGAAAAGTAACACTTCTACAAATTTATGTATTCAAACGAAAGTCTAACACACAGCAAACGATATTTTTAAAATGCGACAAACTGAGAACAGATCCCATCCGTGTCTGGACTGGAGCTTGTGACTGGAGAAGTGCTAAGAAGCCTTGTCAACAAGCTGAGCAAACTATGGTATACAGGTATACTGGGTCAGACTGCCACTACCGCACAATCACATTTTGAGTGGCAGTGCAACATTGTCTATCCCCGTCACATTAGCAGTGTTGAATTTTTTGCTTAAATAGTTAAGTACTTTAAATTAATCTTATAAGTTTTTAATAAATGAATCCCAGACCAGGGGGATAGCCACTGCCCCCCCTTCCAGGTCCCTGGGCCAATGTTCAGGCCATTTTCTCCCTCCTCCCTGATCAATGAAACAGTCAGGCAGAACTTTATTATCCTAGAGAGGCTAATCTGGTGTGCAGACAGGATCACACACAACACAGATTCGTGACACTGACTAATGAGCCTCGTAAACAGTTTCAATTCGGCTGCCACCGATTAACAGGAAATGAATAAGGCGGTTTACAGAACACCACAGAGATGTGCATTTTGCATAACACAAATATGACAGTATGGATGACAGCAGATCAACATCAGATTGCAATGCTACAATATACATAAACTCTGTCGCCTCTTTGCTGAACACTCCATTCAATGCAAACTTTCCACCCTGACATTTCTGTAGCCACCGTCATTGTTCCCTCTTCTCTTGGGTTGCTTTTGTTTGGTGTATAATTCTAAGGGCCTCTACACATCTAGCTGGCTATAGGCGGTGAAGGCAGTCAGCTCTGAAAATCTGGTGTGCCATGCCAGGCGGGTGGGGATTGGGTGAAGTCCGGAGCTGTCTCCCCAATCCCATGTGTAGAATCTTGGCCAGCTGTCGAGAAATTACTGACTTTGGGCCAATCAGGGAGCTGGAGGGTGTGGCTTCAGGATCAATTTTATACTTTGTACAGAAAAGGTGCAAGCAGTGCTGTCACCACTTTTCCATTACATTAATAAGGGAACAAAATGAGATATTCTGAAAAAAACTGAAGGCAAGTTTCCAGGGCTTATATATAAATATACACTCAAATGGAAACATGAGCAGATGGTTATGCTCACATTTGAAATTATAATGATTATATTATAATTTATAATAATATATTTTTATACATTTTTAGTTATTAAATCATTTTGTAAATTACACCATTAACACTGATTTCACTTTGGCTTCCCTGCTGCCTCCATTAAATCTTTTGTTTATGGGGTGTGAAATAGCTCTGGGTAAAGTTTGAGTCAGGCTTACTGGAATAGCAATGCAGGTTGGCAGGGCATAACCCATACTTATACAGCACAGAGAGTTCAGTTTTATCTATCCTGGATTGGAAGATGAGTGCGAGAAAGCTGCTTCACTTCTGCAGTGTCTATTTTGTTCTCCCCCGTAGACTCGGGGGAATGACTGTAAACTCAATGTACTCTGGCTCATCTTTTACTGTGAAAAATTATAGTTAGTCCCCAGACAAACCAGTTCTGGCTCGCCTGTAGCCATTAGGTTGATGTGTAGAGGCCTTAAATAACTGTTTGTGGTTGTTTTTTGTTTGTCTTTTTTTATTTTATTTTTTTTATTTTTTTAGTTTCTTCGTTTTACAATTTCCTGAGGTAGGCCGTGCTCACATTTTTGTGCTGAAATACACACATTTTCATGTGCTAATCGAAAGTCAAATGATGTGTTTGTATTATATACAATGTGGAAGGAAAAAATAAAGAGCCTTGATTTTATACTGCCTGTGGTCATTTCTGTGGAAATCACCCACAAAGAAACATATTCCATAACTGGTTGGTGGTAGGTGCAGGGGAAAGACCAAATTCAATAAACGTGTCCTGGGGTGATGGCCAACAGTGTTCTTGGCGTATACGATCATGTCAATCTTGAATACAGGACCGTTCAATTGAGCAAAATGCCAATACAACTTAAAATAAAGTAGTCATGTGTATGGAATGAACAATCTTGACATGATGTCACTGTCCTGGACTGACTACTACTGAAAATGACCCTCTGCAGTACAGCGGATGTCCACCAGTGGCACAGTTCTACTGAGCATAGGGATTCCCAAACTTAATCCCAAGGCCCTCTAAAATAACCACCCTGTGGCTGAGGGTGTGGTTGATGCAGTCTAGATTTTATCACTATCATTTGAAAGCTACCAAACAAATACAATAGCAACCAAAAAAAAGGACATTTAATTTGCTTTTTGTTACTGTTAAAACTGTACATTCACCTGACATAAATTGCTTAATTCGTGCAAAATGTTAATTTTGCCCACATTTTCATGAATACATAAGAACATAAGCGTAAATAATGATGAGAACAGGCCATTCAGCCCATCTAGACTTTCATTTGCCTACAGGGATCTAGAGCAGGGATCCCCAGTCTTATCCGAAGAGGGCCGGTGTGGGTGTGGGCTTTTGTTCTAGCCCAACGCAAACCTGATTCAACTGATCAGAATTGTGGTCTTCAGCCAAGACTTTGATTAGTCTTGTTTGTTAATTTGAATCCGGGGTTTTAGTGCTGTTATATGTAAACAATTCATCGTTTTCAGTTACATACGTAGTATAGCGTCATGGTGCTTCTTCATGCTAGGAGGACATTAAATAAATATGCAAAAAAAAAGTTGTGGAACCTTCTAAGATTCAACGGCACATTGCTGTAAATGTCTTGTGATTCTCTCTCTCTCTCTCTCTCTCTCTCTCTATATATATATATATATATATATATATATATATATATACACAGCGCCCCTTTAAAGTCTACACCCTGTCTCAAAACATTCATCTTTTGTGGCCTTACAGCCTGAAAATAAAACATATTAAATCGCTTTTCCCACCTTTATTTAGCTTTGTTTAGTAAAACAAATTATTTTCAAATTTGTTTTTCTCAAAAAATTTGTTTTTTTATTTTTATTAATGTTCAGAAATTATATTATTAGATTTTTTTTCACTGGGAAGTAAAATAAAATGTATAAATAAAGGTGCCAAAAGTCTAATTTCATATGTTTTAATTTCAGGCTGTAAGGCAGCAAAATGTGTGTGTGTGTGTGTATGCGTGTGGGTGTGTGAATTCTGGCAGTCAAGCTGAAACTGGTAATCACATCTAAACCCTCAATGATGGATGCGCGCAAAATCTATATTAACATTTACATTAACATTTCAATGTGTAATTTACAATATTTGTCTTAATTATATTTCAGATACCCGTACAATGTCACAAGTAACAGTTAAAACCTCAGGCTACGCGTTTAGGTGACGACACACTGCGTGGACACTAACAAGTCACATGACTTCGTCCCAGCGGTCCTATTAGTCTCGCCCCCTCACAGGACAGTGCCGGACAGTGCTCCTCCCGCCTGTACTCGTCACTTCCGGATGGGCCACTACCTTGGACAGTGGTTACATTAATGCTACAATCGCGCTTGGGTGAAGTCGCAGCCCTCGGAATCGGGGAATGACGTAGTGGGAGCGGCAGCTGGTGTAGTCGACTGGACCACAACACACGCACAGTTGCACACAAGTGAAGTGCGGGGCTAAAGGGGTGCTTTGCTGCACCTATGAGACAAAGCAAACCCGTTCCGAGACCTGAGCCTGTATTACACCGCACACAGTTCACACAACACCCCAGAGAACATTTTTTTGTCTGTGAACATGAGCAGATCATACTAGTTTCCCCCTCCCCGATCAATAATATTGTAAAATAGGAAGTCTAGCTACTTAGTTACCACTCTGGGAGGGTGGGGGAGTTCAGCGGCAGGGGTAGGACCGAGTTTCGGGAAAGGAATAACTGGAGTTTTTCCAATTTTTCTAAACTGGATATTGGAAAACATTTTGACAGCCTGGTCTCGCTGTGCGCTGGCGTGGGTGCCTGCGGGGACAGGGGAGAACATGGCCGGGAATTGCAACAATGTAGCAACGGGAACGGGAGAAATTATTCAACTCAATGTCGGCGGAACAAGGTAAGCAATGCAACGATTTTCTAAGTACGTGAAGCTAGCTGCTTATACCTTAGTCTCTTCAGGCGGCGTGCGGACTAACAGTGGACAGCGCTGACTGCTTGGAGATCGTCACAGGCCCGAATGTTGACAACGTTGCAACAAACTGAAAGGCTTCCCTTTCCCGAGTTGAGATCGGCGTAGCTTTTTAATGCACAAATGTTGAATGTTTATATTTGCTAACACTCGCCAGTTCGGTTGAAGTTCGCTTGAATGGCCCACTGTAGACGGACGTAAATTGTCTCGGTGCGGGCGGGTTATTCTTTTAATAAGGAACTCGAAAGGAGTTATTATCATTTCCAAGTAATTCTATTTGTATTCAACTTACGCCGCGGTTGCGTAATGAGGAGCTAGCTGTCGTAGTATGTTGCTCTCTTTGGATTTAAGACACGAGTTATTAATCTTCTGCACTTGTGACACAATCGCGTAGTTAGATGTGAAATTCGTACGCTGCGCTCACTGATCGTAGTAGTACGTTTATTTACTGTGCTGATTGGCTTGCTTGTTATTACAATGTATATGTATAATATTAATAATTAGTGGTCTGCAACATTATCAAGCTAGCGACATAGCTACCAATAATCACACTGTTCTCGAGGTAAATATTAGCTAAATTAGCTAAGTAGCTATATTGTTCAGGAGTTGGAAAAACATTTTAGTTTCACAGCATGTTTACACATTTAAAATGATCTTATTGTGGTTCCAGTTGTGGCCTACAGCGCACTGCTTTGGGCAGCATGTTTCTGCAACCGTTAATGCTGAAACAACTGTAAAATAGTCACACAAATATTTTTGCAATTGTACCAGCACACTGAAACGTTGTAGAACATAGTAATATATGTCGCTTACAATTTAAAAAACTATTCGGTTGAATTTTATCATTCTTTTATCATTTCTTACTACAGTGTATTATGTAAACCAATCACGTAGGCTACATAATTTGTTAGTTATTTTCAATTCGGCATTATCAGGTAGCTTACACTGATAAATAAAGAGAAATACGTACATTTTATTTTAGGTCAGCGGAACAAGTAGCCTACTGTCCTGCGAGGTTAGATTGGCTCGTATCTGCTTAGACCAACTAGGGCGCACTTAAGTCTCAGGTTCAGCAAATATGCCTCAACCTTTCATATAAATAAACCCGAAGTTTAGGCTATGTATTCCAAATATTGTTTGGGGAAAATTTGTAAAATTCTGATATAAAATTTGAGGCTATCATTTAAATAAATAAAATAAATTCTAGAATATCTCGGGAAATAATATGCATAGAAGCCAGAAAGAAGCACGTTTTGTGGCAGCTAACATGGACCTCACGTACTCACATACAGCGAATCATTCATCTTATTATGAGGGGACACCCTCAAGAAATGAATAAAGAAAATTAGTTTGTCATTCAGTTAGTTAATATAGAGTGATGAGTTGGATCCGCTTCTAGTTAAAGTCTTTAAAAATAGAGCATCACTTAAACATTCCTATTTACTTAAGTTAAGGTGATACTGAAGTGTCTGTACATCATGCGCTTATATGTATATATATATGTAGGCTTATGTATATTCAACTTTAGTGACACACTCTTTCCCTGAATATGAAATGTATCATTTTTCTCGAATTCTAAAGAGCTGTCAAAAGTTAAATGACGGTGGAACTGGATACAGCCAATTTCTTCCATAATTTAGGTTTCCCGTATTGCATTACATGTCTCTGCTGACTCTTTTAATCAAGTTCGCTTAATTACGTGCCAAACCCTTTGTACATGTCACACACTGTGCTACACTAAAGAGCAGTGATCTCTACCTTATGCACCAAAAGAGTATTGATGAGCTGAACGTTTTGTTCTACCCAAAGGCAATTAAAAAGAATGGACCTGTTTTTCAAAAGAAATTAGTAAATTAGCCATTGCCCATATCAACCCCCATCAGTGGTTTGTCCTCTCAACCACAGGCCAAGGTATGGCCAGGCTTTGTTATTAATACTTGCATATGAGATAAGCTTGGAAAAAGTTATCTTGGGCCAGCACTGTGTGTCATCCCTATCTCCTAACAAAGCTAGGAAACCTCGGGATTCTGTGCTGTAGGAGGTGTTGTTCCTGTATGAGACATTTAATGGAAGTTCTGTCTCAGTTGGATTAATGAAGTACCGTTGCACTAATGTCAAAGCGTCGCAACAATGAGTTATGCCCAAATCCACAATGCTGCTTTGTCAATAAATCTTTTGTCAATTACTCCCCATTCCAGTCAGTTAAACATCCTTGCTTTTCTAGCACACCTGAGTTGTTGAAGCGTTGTTGCGCAAAGTGTACTGTATGTGTTTCATCTCCCAGGTGACTGTTACACACGGATGGAAGAGATGACATTGCATACATTGCTTTGAGTCATTATTATGATGTGTCAGGCGGCACTTTAACATGCACCAGAACTGAACCGGCTCGTCCATTTTGTGTCCATCAATTTCAGGTTCAGCACCTCCAGGCAAACTCTGATGTGGATTCCGGACTCGTTCTTCTCAAGGTAGGGTCCTGTTTTATCTGCCTTTCATCTCAAGCTGTTACATTTTTGTGCCCAAAATATGCACATTACGTTTGTACATAGCTATTCCTGAGAGGACACACACATACCGTAATAAGAAAGAAAGAAAGAACATGGCTTTACATATGAGACATAATTACAAACTTTTTGGAACATTGGTTCATATTTTCAAATTAGGTTTTTGTTTTTCTGGAGTTGTTTTTTTAATAAAGTTCTCATATCTTTTTTTATTGAGGCTTTCTTTAAAACATTGAAATACAATTGACCTGTAATCTATCTTACTTGCAAGATATATCTTATTTATCACTCTTTTTACTACTATTTCTGCTTGTTTTATTGATCAATTGGTTAGAAATAACAATATAATATGATATGATGCTAAATGATTTGCATGGAAGTAGCATATAAGCTGTTGTTCTTTGTCAGGATCTTTTTTTTATTGTTTTACAACAGAAACTTCAACTCCTAGAGTTTTAAACGTAGCCACACACCATGTGCACTGTGTACTTGTCAAGGGATTTTTAATACTGTCAATGCAAGAATAATTATCACAGTAACATATTCAAATCTGTTATTTCATTCCAACACCAAGATGGCTGTGAACTACATGTTCACATGTGATGCAGTTCTGAGCCAATAGGAGACGTTCCACAAAAAAAATCATAAGGATATTATTGCCGTGCACGTGCCAGTCTGTACACACGTATAGCTAACTAGCTATGAAAGTAATTAGTTAACTAATCCCTGTTAACCATTAACATACCTTCCCTTTATAGTAATTCTCTTAACTAATGTCTTAGTAACTATTGTCACACCACACCTAACCAATTAATGCATATAACCCCACACCCATTTATCCTTCATACATTCATCCTTACCATATCTTACCTTTTATATGTACACATCAAAATATACACATACTAATAGCCTTTACCATATTTTACAATCTCAGGTCTTACTTTGACCTCAAGACTGAAGATGTTGATGGCGGCCTGTGGGTGTCAAGCTCACAATTGTAGAGTGTGTATGTGGGTGGCTGTGACAGCATAAAGTGGTGCATTGTGGTAAAAAAGGTTGGTAAGAACAGTAGTAGTGCCCACAGTGTACGAAGGCCTCTGTTACCCAGCTCTCATAGGAGTGCTGTGTTGCTCTTTCAGTTTGCTGAGCGGCAGGATATCGACCCTGCGGGATGAAACTGGAGCCGTGAGTACCGATCCGTCTGCTTTCCTGCCTACGGTTCTACACTCGGGCTGTCTGGCTGTCATATCACTTTATGGCTTATTTCTTTTTGCTTTGTCTTTGTCCTCCGTCCTCTTCACTGTGTTTTGCCCTTTGGGCTGACAGTTACGTAGTGGCAACACTGTGGGCTCGCTAGCATTTTTATGACGTGTCCTGCCTCGGACTTTATTCGGCGACTGTTGCAATGCCTGGTATATTCAGTGGCTTAAAAAAGGAGACTTAAATGGGGGAAAATGCTGGAATGAGACCTCACCTGCGTCTTGAGTTTCGGATTTGTTAGACAACATTCTGAAACTTGACTGGAATTAAGTCTGTGTGCTTTCAGTGTGTACAATGGCATACATTTTCTAATATATATATATATATATATATATATATATATATACACACACACGTATATAGTATGTTTTAAAATATGTATGTATGTGAACAAAGTTTAATTTGTACTGTGTTGTTCCTTAAAGTTTTTAAATACTTTTTTGATTCACAGATATTTATTGACAGGGACCCCACAGCATTCGCCCCGATCTTGAACTTCCTCCGGACCAAGGAACTAGACCTACGGTAGGCGATTTGGAAAACCCTTTCAGCCATGTTACAGCCAGGGCAGGGGACACTGTTGGGGGAAAGCTTGTGAAAGGGAGCATAATGTGGCAGGCATATCTTTTTCTCCACAGGGGAGTGAACATTAACATTCTCCGACATGAAGCAGAGTTCTACGGGATAACACCATTAGGTACGCTTTGTATGGGTGCATGAAATCTGTTTCGCTTATATTATATGGTTCAGTTAATAATACAATACTCTTTGTTTGTATTGTATTATTGTACAGTGTGTGTAATAGGATATAGTCAAACAAAACAGGAAACAAACCCTATTCTGGCTCAGTAGGTCAAGATCGAGTGATTCTGTAGGCCAAGGGTCATAAGTGCAGTCTGGACCCTATAGCCTAGACACATTTGAGCCTGGGCTATGTAGTTTTGCTAGCTGTCTTGCAGTGTAGCTTGTGCACCGTGTGGCCTGCAGTATGAAAGATAGCCACAGACTTGTGGGCAAGTGCATTGCTTCAATTGCAGTGCTCCTTGTGCAGGTTCTGATGGCTCAATGTTGTCTCAAGACTGAGGCACGTTGGTTATTTCAGATAGGGGGTAAATAAAAGGTAAATTTTACAAAAACTGTCAGATTTTATATATAATATTACAATATACGCCATTTAGCAGACGCTTTTATCCAAAGCGTCTTACAGTAGTGAATGCATACATTTTCAGTATATGTGGCCCCAGTGGGGATTGAACCCACAACCTAAGCGTTGCCAACGCCACGCTCTACCAACTGAGCCACATTTTCAGCATGTCCGTGCACATTCAGTTTGACAGAATGAATAAGTTGTGGTGGTTTCCCATTGTGTGGGTCAGTTCATCTTTTCTGTTTTTCCTTTGCCCTTTTGTGTTTTCCTGGGCAAACATTTCCTCTCTCGTGTCGCGGTTGCTATGGCCCAGTGCGGCGGTTGCTACTGTGCGAGGAACTGGAGAGGTCATCGTGCGGCAGCGTGCTCTTCCACGGTTACCTGCCTCCTCCAGGTAGGTCCACCTCGTCGCTCCGAGAGCACAATGCTGTTCAAGCTAACAGAAGCGCTCCTATGTCATTACCTGGTCTTTTGTGTCCTGCTCTGAGTTAATCAGTCTTCATTTATGTCAACTGTCCCCGCCACTGGGACAATGCTGATACTGCTGCACCCTCCAACTTGTGCACGGTGTGTCTATGCTGCTTTGTTAGCTTGTGTCATACTGTATGTACCTGTCAGAGTGGCGTCGGGGCCATATGATAATAAGAAGAAGTAGAAGAATAATGTATTGCGTTTGTATAGCATCTTCCAGGGTCACAAAGCATTTGAAAATGTGTTTAAATTTGGATGAATGAATATATCACACTGAGCTATGATACGTGTGTTCACTTTCCACTCACTCTCCTTTCAATTCAGTTCAATTCAATATGCTTTATTGACATGAAGTAAAGTGTGTAAATACTGCCAAAGTGTAATATTCTCCATCTCTTTCTCTCTTCTCATCTTTCTTTTTCTCCTCCCGCTTTCTGTATTTTTCTCTCTGTTTCCCCTTCCTCCTCTCCCTTTCTCTCTCTCTCTCTCTCTCTCTCTCTCTCTCTCTCTCTCTCTCTCTCTCTCTCTCTCTCTCTCTCTCTCTCTCTCTCTCTCTCTCTCTCTCTCTCCCTCCCTCTCTCCCTCTCCATCTCTCTCTCTCTCTCTCTCTCTCATCCGTCCTCACAGCCATCCCAGCCCGTAAAGAGAGCATCGCCCCTGCTGCGTCCGCCCCCGTCCAGGAGGAGCGGCCGGGGCCCAGTGGGGCTGAAGGGGGCCCCCCCAGGGCCTGTCCCCACGCCGCCATTCCCGGGCCCCCCGGTGCCGAGGACCTCCAGAGACTGGGTGAGTCTACAGGGGCGGGGGGGCTGAGACAGGGGGGGGGGCAGTTTAGCGCGCACAGAATTTCACATTCCACTGATGTCCAGAACCGGAGAAATCGAAAGGCTTCTTCAAGAAGAGCTGGCAAGACTAGCAACAGTGATGCTGGGTGGCTCACCCTGTGAAGGCACTGTTCCAGTGTGTGGATTAGTCCCACGCTCTGGTATCAAGTCCAGACTGAGCCAGTGCCGACTGTTGCCAGCAGCACTGCATGGCAACATGCGATTGGCAGTGGCATTACCCCAGGGAGTGAGGGATTCAGCCGGGTTGTCCGTGTCTGATCATATGCGATCGTATCATGGAAGTCAGACCTCAGTCAGACCCTGGCCACCTTCAAGCGACGACTGAAGACTCACCTTTTCAGCGTGCACCTCTCCCTGTAGTCCGGTTTTTGTTAACTTAGGGACGTAGCTGCTTAGTATTACACATGTCTACTTGTTTATGTATTGTATTAGGCTTAGGCATTATTTTCCACACTGATTGTTTTATTGCTACCTTTGAATTGTGGCTACAGATTTACCTACAGGGTCCTAGTTTAACTATGTGGATGCTCCTAGCACCTGGAACTGTACTTCCCGCTAGGGTGGTTTTCAGCTAAACTGTTCTTGACTACGGTTAACACTTTGTTGTACGTCGCTCTGGATAAGAGCGTCTGCCAAATGCCTGTAATGTAATGTAATGTAATGTAATGTATGCCAGCGACCCCCACCGATTACTCGGGTGCCCACAGTTCGCCTGTATAAAGTTGCACATGAAGTGTCTTCCTCAGTTTCATGCCTTTACAAACGTGACTTTGTGAACTGTTGTTTATGGACTTTAAATTATCTGTTTCCAGTGAGTCTGCTTTCTTGTCGTGTCTTCCCCAGGGTCGCCCGTAGATCCCAGGAAAGTGCTCATTGTCGCTGGTCACCACAACTGGATTGTCGCAGCGTATGCACATTTTGTCATCTGTTACAGGTAGCTTTTCAACGCCGTGTTTACATTTCATCTGTGTGAGGAAAATAATCCAGTGTGTTTAGAGCAGAAAATTAAGTTTCTGTTGCTGTGTTTGTGTTTGTGTTTGTGTTTGTGTTTGTGTGTGTGTGTGTGTGTGTGTGTGTGTGTGTGTGTGTGTGTGTGTATGTATTCATGTGTATATCTGTGCGTGCGTGTGTATGTAAATGCACAACAGGATAAAGGAATCTTCGGGATGGCAGCAGGTGTTTTCCAGCCCTTACCTGGACTGGGCGATTGAACGCGTGGCACTCAATGCAAAGGTGGTGGGTGGTCCCCATGGTGACAAGGATAAAATGGTTGCCGCGGCATCGGAGAGCAGCATCATCCTCTGGAGCATCCAGGATGGAGGCAGTGGGAATGAGATAGGTAGGGTGAACCACACCTGAGCGTGTGTGTGCTTACTTGGGAGCGTGTGTGTGTGTGTGTGTTTGAAAGAGTGTGTGCATATGTGGGAATGTGTGTGAATGAACGCACGTGTGTGTGTGTCTCTCTCTCCACGTTAACTTATGCTAAGTTCTATGCTATGCAATCAATGTGGCAATCAATGTCCAGGTTTTTGTTGTATATATTTTTTTATGTTCAGCTGTGTTCAGTCTGTCCTTCGGTGTTCAGGTATGTTCAGTCTCTCTCTGTGTGTTTAGGTGTGTTCAGTCTGGGGGTGCCTGTTGACTCTCTGTTCTTCATTGGGAGTCAGCTGGTGGCCACCAGTCACACGGGGAAGGTGGGGGTCTGGAACGCAGTCACCCAACACTGGCAGGTGAGCACCACCGTCACTTCCGATCCCCTTCAGTGTTAAATCTGTCTGTTAAAGTTTGGCACAGAGCAATACTCTCTGTTCCGCTCGCCCTTTTGTACTCCATTAGCCACTGGTATTACCCATAGGCGTAACGTACAGGGGGGTCGGGGGGTCGAGGCCTGCAAAATCCTAAAAATAGTTGTTTTGCCCCCCCCAATAATTCTTTTTTTTTAAGCGCATTCCAAAGATTTTATCTGCCTTTTACCTGGCCTCAGCATGAAGCGGTAAAACTTGGCTTGCCTCCGAAAACCCAGAATACAGTAGTAACCTCTGTGTGTGTGTGTGTGTGTGTGTGTGTGTGTGTGTGTGTGTGTGTGTGTGTGTGTGTGTGTGTGTGTGTGTGTGTGTGTGTGTGTGTGTGTGTGTGTGTGTGTGTGTGTGTGTGTGTGTCTGTGTGTCTGTGTGTCTGTGTGTGTGTGTGTGTATGTGTGGTTGGTCAAGCAGCAGTTTTTTAGGTTAGCTAATGAGCTAGCCAGCTAATGTTTTACAATGATTGATAATCAAAGGATTATAATAGACCGTGGATGATTCTGAAATTGACCGACAATAAATGGGCGAGTCTCAGAGGGCCCTCTCTGGTGTGTGTATAGTAGAAAGAGAGTGTTTGTTGTAGCCTCTCTTCTTATTTTGTGGTGTTATATTATGGCAAGCTATGCAATTCTTTGCTCTGTGTTTGTGAATCAATATTGTCAGGTTATTCTATTTCCCATAATCTCAATTCTTAAAAAGGTTTGAGGGTGAAATTGAAGGGTTATTTATAAGGTTTTAGACTGTTAGGGGAAGTTATTCTATTACATTTACAGAAATGTAGGAAATGCACAGACCCCGTCTTGGCTTGGTTAAGAACATTACTCCCATTGGTGTTGCAGTAGCATCAGAATCTTTTTGTTTGGTTTCCGTAACATTTTGTATGCCACAGCGTCCACACCAAGGGGACACGATTCATTTTTTTGTTGTATCAAGTAGAGGCAAATTACAAACTAATATTACATTACATTACATTACAGGCATTTGGCAGACGCTCTTATCCAGAGCGACGTACAACAAAGTGTTAACCGTAGTCAAGAACAATTTAGCTGAAAGCCACCCTAGAGGGAAGTACAGTTCTTGGGTGCTAGGAGCAACCACATAGTTAAACTAGGACCCTGTAGGTAAATCTGTAGCCACGATTCAAAGGTAGCAATAAAGCAATCAATGCGGAAAATAATGCCTAAGCCTAATACAATACATAAACAAGTAGACATGTGTAATACTAAGCAACTATGTCCCTAAGTTAACAAAAACCGGACTATGGGACTAATATGGGCTGAATGGCCTGTTGTCCCAATATGGGACAATGGAACATTTGCAGGTGATAACGGGCCATTCAGCCCATATTGGGTTGTCATTCGCCTCTACTTGATACAACAAAAATATGAATCCTGTCCCCTTGGTGTGGATACTGTGGTTTACAAAATGTAAAGAAAATAAAACGAAATAAAAGAATGCTAAGGGAGATGCTGCATTTTGCGTCGTATCAATATTTTCCCACAGCTCAGTGCAATATATGTGATTTTGGAGGTCAAAGGTCGCTTCAGTGGTCTAGGTTGAACCGCAAAAAGTACCCCATAAAGGTACCCCATGGTAAGCAAGTAGTTGATAACATATCCAGTTATGTGCCAACAAATCCTCTGTCCATGGTTTAAAAAAACAAAAAAACATTGAAGGTTTTTTTTTTTTTTTTTTTTTTTTTTTTTCTTCTTCTTCTTCTTCTCCTGCCCCCCTCCCCTACTCATTTTCAGTGTGTCCAGAGTTACTGCACCCTGCCTTTACTGGGCAGTAGACCGTAGGCACGGTGACGATCCTATGTTGGCTGAATGGCCTTGTTCTCACCGTCAAACATATTCATGTTTGCATGTATGTATGTTTATGGTTGGTCTTAATACTACGGTTTATTTAATGTGTTATTTAAACTGTCCATGAGCGGGTGTGTGACGGAGTGACGGAGTGATGGAGTGATGGAGTGACAGCGTGACAGTGACAGAGTGGTGCTCTCTCTCTCTTCAGGTGCAGGACGTGGTCCCCATCACCAGCTGTGACACGGCCGGCTCCTTCCTGCTGCTGGGCTGCAGCAACGGCTCCATCTATTACATTGGTGAGACACGGTCGCCGCCACCGCACCACAGCTACCACCACCACGACCTTTGACCCCTCCCAACCAGGCCATCGACCAGCCCTCGTGGAGAAAGACACGAGTTCACCTATAAGTTCCCAGACCACTGACCCAACAGATTTATCGAGCAATACTGAAACACACAACACCGATTGATTCTCCCCCCCAAAAAGAATAAAAGTTCAATTTTTAGTACAAGTGTCCAAATATAGAAAGGTGAGCCTGTGTGCTTTTATTTCCTCAGACATGCAGAAGTTCCCGCTGAGAATGAAGGACAACGACCTCCTTGTGACGGAGCTCTACCACGACCCGTCCAACGATGCCATCACCGCCCTCAGCGTCTACCTCACTCCGAAGACGAGTGAGTGTGGAAACCCCCCCTTTTAATTATTATTATTATTATTTTTAAATAATTTGTTTCTGATTTTATCCCAATTTAGTAGCCAATTTCACCCTCCATTTTTCATGTCAATTGCCCCCCTCGTATTATGAGTTCGCTGCCGTAGCCCTGTGACCGGCAGTGACAAAGGCGAAGTATCGTCTCCTCCGAGACGGAACTCGCCAGGCTGTCCACCGTAACTCTCGTACTCCAGAGCCACTCCTATACGCAGCAAACTTCATATCTGCTTCCCTCTCTCCTCCCTGGGGCAGACAGCCAATTGCCGCCCCCTGGTGGCACTCCCGGGTAGAGCCGACTCTGGCGCGGACGGTGGAATTGCGTTGTAACCGCTAGACCACCCGGGAGGCCCTCCCCCTCTTATTTTACCCATGATCCTCCTCTTCACCCCACCCCCACCGTTGACGCAGCCCCGTGTGTCGTAGGTGTGAGCGGGAACTGGATCGAGATCGCCTATGGGACCAGCTCGGGGGCGGTGAGGGTCATCGTCCAGCACCCTGAGACGGTGGGGTCGGGCCCACAGCTCTTCCAGACCTTCACTGTGCACCGGAGCCCCGTCACCAAGATCATGCTCTCCGAGAAGCACCTGGTCTCACGTGAGAGTCATTACGTCACATTCTGCTGCGTTACATTATGTAACATTGATTGATTGATTTATATTTATTTCGGTCACGCCAACATATCAGCCAAAGTACTTTGGAGAAAAAAAACATTACAAAATTTAAAAAGCACAATACACAAATAAGAAAACAAAACAAAAATGGAAACATAAATGATAAATAGGATCAATAAATGTCATGACCGAAAAGGAGCAGGAAGAAGAAAATGTTAAACTACATTGCATCGTGGTACATTACATTTTGTTACATTAAGTTACATTACTTTACATTCTACATTACTATGTTACATTATCTTTAAGCTATGTTACATCATGATACATTACATTAGGTTACATTACATTATATTACATCTATTATATTACATTATCTCCATTATATTGCATTATGTTACATTAGATTACACCCAAATTCGTGTGAATTTCACACAACAACCCAGTAAGACTATTGGGATGAGTGACTCACACACGTACAGTAACAGTGATGCAGAAATAGTGAACGTGCTTCACTCTCAGCTCCGCACGCTCTCACCCGTTTCTCTTTTACGTTCTCAGTGTGCGCCGACAACAACCACGTGCGCACGTGGACGGTGACGCGCTTCCGGGGCATGATCTCCACGCAGCCTGGCTCCACCCCCCTCGCCTCCTTCAAGATCCTCTCCCTGGAGGAGGCGGAGAGCCACGGGAGCTACTGCTCGGGGAACGACATTGGTGAGTGTGAGGGGGGTGAGGGGGAGGGGGAGACGAGAGGCAGGGAGGAGGAGGAGACGAGAGGGGGGGAGGAGGAGAAGCGAATGAGGGAGGGAGGGAGGGGGAGGGAAGAGGAGAAGTGAATGAGGGAGGGAGGGAGGGAGAGGGAAGAGGAGAAGGAAGAGGAGAGGGAGGAGGGAGGGAGGGAGGGAGGAGAGGCAGGGAAGAGGAGAAGCGAATGAGGGAGGGAGGGGGGGAGAGGGAAGAGGAGAAGCGAATGAGGGAGGGAGGGAGGAGGGAGAGGGAAGAGGAGAAGTGAATGAGGGAGGGAGGGAGGGAGTGGTGAGGGAGAGGGAAGAGGAGAAGTGAATGAGGGAGGGAGGGAGGGAGAGGGAAGAGGAGAAGCGAATGAATGAGGGAGGGAGGGGGGAGGAGGAGGGAGTAGTGGGAGAGGAAGGTGGGACGGAGGGGGGAACTCTTTTCCACAATGGTTCCACGATGAAGGTTCGAAGGTTCCACAATGGTACGGTTTTGGGGTGCACGTATAGAGACACCCTGCGTGTGTTCTGTGTACTGATCAGGACTGCAGTGCGCTGAGACCCAATGCTTTAGCAGCAGGAGAAAGCCACACCCCACCACTCTGTCCTTGTTCTTTCATCAAGCTGTTCAGGTATACCGTTTGGTTTGACACCGCACGTGAGTGTGCTTCACACCAGAGGATTCTGGGTAATACACGGTTTTATTTGTGTTTCCAGGCCCTTTTGGAGAGAGGGATGACCAACAGGTGTTCATTCAGAAAGTCATTCCAATAACCAACAAGCTGTTTGTGCGTCTCTCGTCGACTGGTAAAAGGTACCGTGTGGAAACGCAACTGCGTCATTTAAACAGATAATGGTCTTTTTTTATAAGACGAGGCACTCCTTTTATTTTAGGCTTCTGCATCTTTTTGTTATTTGTGTTTGTATCATTATTTTATTATGTTTATGAATGCAAGCATTTTTATATTTTTCCAATAAAATGTATCTATTAATGATGAGAATGATGATGATGGTGAAAGTTATTGTTTTTATCATTATTATTTTATTGATTTGTCAGTCATTTCAGGGGAAATTTACTTGATTTCTCAAAATCCCTGAAACCAATATCTGGATGTTCCAAAAGAAATTACATTAAAAAAATTAAAAAATAAACAAAGGGGGGAAAAAGGGAAAATAATCTGTTGGTGGAGGTTAGCGACATTACATCATACACCTAAATGTCTTCTGCAACAAAAAAAAAATATTACATACTTTTTATCAGGTTTGCTTAGATATGATCTGTTGGGCTTGTGTTGAGTGCCGGTGTGATCTGATTGGTGGGCTTTGGCCACAGGATCTGCGAAGTGCAGGCGGTGGACGGCACCACCATCACCTGCTTCACGGTACGGGAGTGCGAGGGGTCCAGCCGTATGGGGTCCCGCCCACGCCGGTACCTCTTCACCGGACATGGCAACGGCAGCATCCAGATGTGGGACCTCACCACCGCCATGGACCTGGTCAACAAGACCGAGGACAAGGCCAAGCGGGAAGCTGGTGAGGCCCTGGTCGTCAGCCCCGATCGGGGGCGGCATTTGGCTGGTAAATTGAAATAAATAGAGGGTGTAATTGGCTACTAAATTGGGAGAAAAACTGGAAAAAATCTTTACAAAATAATAATAATAAATTACCCTTGAAAAGAACCCTTAGTTTTGCATCAGAAATGCTGCAGAAACCCTGGTTAACGCTGTCCAGAGTTCCATACAGGTAACCATGGAAACCCAAAGATGTTTTAAAGGACCCGTTTACACTTGGGGGGTTTTCTGCAGCATATATCCTTTTTCCTGTTAGTTACCTTTTCATTTAACCAGGTAGGTCAACTGAGCAGCAACGAATTGGGAAATCAAGGTGGGCAGAGAATGCAAGGCATTGTGTAACCCAGGGGTGGGAAATCTTACCCTGTGTGGGCCGGTGTGGGTGCAGGCTTTTGTTCCAGCCGAGCAGTAGCTCACCTGATTTGACTAATCAGCTAATCAAAGTCTTCAATCAGGGCTTTGATTAGTGGAATCAGGTGTGTCACTGTTCAGTTGGAACAAAAGCCTGCACCCACACCGGCCCACACAGGGTAAGATTGCCCACCCCTGGTGTAGCCAATCACATGTAGGGAATGGCCAGATGTAGAAGCACATTTCCTTTTGTCAGACCAGGACACGGGTTAACACCCCAACTCTTTTGAAAAGGGACCATGGGATCATTAACGATCACCGTGAGTCGGGACCTTGGTGTAGCGTCTCATCTAAAAGGAAGGTAGCCTGCCTTCCACAGCACGGAGCCCCATCGTTGTGTCGGGGGATTGGATGTTATGTGGTCCAGGGGGGCCAGCAGCAACTTAGTTTTCCCAGGTCTCCCATCCAGCTACTGACCAAGCCCAACCCTGCTCAGCTGTGCTTCCGTATCAAACTTGAGTCTGAACGAGGCCATCCCTCATCATTGCTGCAAAGTATCAATGTGTAATTCAATCAATATCAATGAGTATTCAAAGTCCATGGAAACAATATCATACGATAGGAAACCTCTGCATCTAAGTGCAAAAGCCACAAATGAACTCACCCTCTTTTTTGTTTTTTTGCCATTCAGTAGAAGTGGGCGGTCCCACAGAAGAGGAACTACTGAAGCTACTGGACCAATGTGACCTGAGCACCTCCCGCTGTGCCACGCCCAACATCAGCCCCGCCCCTTCGGTCCTGCAGCACAGCCGCCTGCGGGAGTCCTGCTCCAGGTCGGTTTGAGTCACCGCGGCCCCCGAGGGGCGCTTGTATGTGCCTGGAACAGCTTGCCAGGTCGGGCAGTAGAAGCAGAAACACTTGGACTAATCAAGTCTAGGCTGGATGCAGTACTGGATACTCTTTAGATTAGGACATGACGAGCCTAGATGGGCTGTATCATTATGTATTCTTATGCTCTTATAGAAGTTTAATATATAAACAGGTATGACCATATAGATGAGGATGTGGGCAGGCAGTGTGGTATAATGGTTAGGGAACTGGGCTTGTAACGTTAAGGTTGTGGGTTCAATCCCCAGGTGGGACACTGCCGTTGTACCCTTGAGCAAGGTACTTAACCTAAATTGCTTCAGTTAATATCCAGCTGTATAAATGGATTGTAAAGAAATGTAAACTGTAAGTTGCTCTGGATAAGAGCGTCTGCTAAATGCCTGTAATGTAATGTAATGTAATGGATGACGTCTCTCCAGGGATAGGGTGGGCTTAAGTAGGTCAGGGTCCCTCCGCTTACTGCTGCATTAGTTCCTTCCAATAGTGTGGTGCGGTAAATCATTTACAAACAAATATGTCCGTTTGGATGAGGATCGGCCGTAATGTTCCTGTGCTCGCGTGTTCCAGCCTGCAGCTGCACGGCCACGACCCCATCCCGGAGACGGCCACCTACGGGGCCCTGCGGCCCTACAGAGAGAGCCCCCTGCTGGCGCGCGCCCGCCGCACCGAGAGCTTCCACAGCTACCGCGACTTCCAGAACAGCCTGGGCAAGGGCCTGCTGGAGCTCAATGGGCAGAGCGCCGCGTCGCCGGGGGTTACGGCGGGTCGGGGCGGGGCCGGGGGCGGGGCCGGGGGCGGGGGAGGGCGATGACGGCGGGAGCGGGGAGAAGAGGTGCCTGGCGGTGGAGCCGTGGGCAGGGCGAGCCCCGAGGGCCCCTGGACCCGCCCCGGCAGCCCCCTCCGCCCGACAGCCCCGGCGACGCCCGCAGGAAGGCCCCGCCCCCCGAGGAGGAGGGGGCGGAGCCCCGGCCCGAGACGAGGAAGAAGGGCGCCTTCGACGGGAGCTTCCTGGGCAGGAAGAGGGGGCCCCCCGTGCCCCAGCTGGCCTCGCTGCCCTCCAGTGCGGACACGGCCGGGAGCGACTCCTCCAGCACGGCATCGCCCTCGCCCACCAAGGTGTCTACCTCGCCCCGCCACAGGAAGGGTGTGGACGCCCGGGACAGGATTACAGCCTGTAACTCAGTGACTTACTCACACTAACTGTCACCTTTTCTTAAAAAAAAAAAAAAAGGTTTCTTTTGACCAACTTTTTCTTTTCTTTTATTTTCTTCCTGCTCCCCCCCAATTCAGAATGGCCAATTATCATTGTAATTGTAGGCCTGTGCCCATCGGCCGCAAGCTTACTCGATTTGGGAGGGCGCACACTACTACGGGCATCATCCTAAATGTATTTTAGCTACGCAACCCTGTTACTGTGCTGGAGGACTGGGGGACTAGCGGGTCACAGGTGCCTGATTGACCAGAGGGGGAGGGGGAGGGGGGGGATACAGACTGAAAACACTAGCCTCACTTCAAACCTCTCGAACACTATGGTCCCTTCATACCTTAAATACACTGTTTTCCCTTCACAACTCTAAAACACTGCAGCCCCGAGCTCTAACGCACTACTCCAACACAAACACTACTCTAAAACACTGCAGCCCCGAGCTCTAACGCACTACTCCAACACAAACACTACTCTAACGCACTACAGCCCCGAGCTCTAACGCACTACTCCAACACAAACACTACTCTAAAACACTGCAGCCCCGAGCTCTAACGCACTACTCCAACACAAACACTACAGCCCCAAGCTCTAACGCACTACTCCAACACAAACACTACACCCCCGAGCTCTAACACACTACTCCAACACAAACACTACAACCCCGAGCTCTAACGCACTACTCCAACACAAACACTACTCTAACACACTACAGCCCCGAGCTCTAACGCACTACTCCAACACAAACACTACAACCCCGAGCTCTAACACACTACTCCAACACAAACACTACAACCCCGAGCTCTAACACACTACTCCAACACAAACACTACAACCCCGAGCTCTAACACACTACTCCAACACAAACACTACTCTAACACACTACAGCCCCGAGCTCTAACGCACTACTCCAACACAAACACTACTCTGAAACACTACAGCCCCGCGCTCTAACGCACTACTCCAACACAAACACAACTCCAACACAAACACTACAGCCCCGAGCTCTAACGCACTACTCCAACACAAACACTACTCTAACGCACTACTCCAACACAAACACTGCTCTAACGCACTACTCCAACACAAACACTGCAGTGTTCCTGATCAGTGCTGAACCTCGACACGAATGGTCAGATGCAAACAACGGATGACCGTAAACTGATGCAAGTTGACCAATGCGGGCAGTGCAGAGCCACGTTTAGCCTTTACACACCTGAACACCGGCCTATAAACAGGCAACGGATGTTGTGTGTGTGTGTGTCTGTGTGTGTTTTTTACATTTGTATTTAAATTTGCCAAGTGTAGGGACGGGACAAGGGACAAAGTCTATTTTTCTCCTCTGTGTTTATGTTCTTTCCATGCTTCCAAAATTCAGTGCCTTTAAAAAAAAGAAATAATAATAATAATACAGTAACTATTATCATCGTCGCTACTACCGTTTAAAGAGAGGAATTAAACCAAAGTCAGTTACTTGCATTTTTCAGTCAGTCTTGGTTTTGTAAAGGCCTGGCCCTGAACTTGGCCTGTCACATAATGCCTGGCCTATGTATATTAGCGTAATGCTACTTTGCTGTGCGGGTTTCTTACATGGGCAGACACCTATACATATAGCATACACTGTATACGAAACCTGTTAGCATGTGTGTTATGTTGTACTTTTGTTCTCGTCCTCTCTACATGCAGTTGTTGTAGGCTATAATATTTATATTTAATTGATCTAAATTGTATTTGCACTCTTAATAAGAAAATATATAAAATAGTATTTACATTTTTATTATCAGATATAATAGCTAACAGGAAACAGGAAGTTGCAAACAGGAAGTCCCACATCCCTCCTTGTTGTCCTGCCATTCACAATCTCCGGCTATGTTTACAATGTCAGACCAACCAGGAAAAAAAAAAAAAAGGCTTGTACATAAAGAAATCTATTTATGCTGCTTATAACTTTTGTACAGCGCGTGTATAAAGCAAAGTGTTAATAAGCATTATGTTGCTCACTGTTGATGATGACACGCTATATGGATGAGTTAGCACTGAATTTCTTGAGATCTCTTTTAGCTCTTTAGAACATGAAGGATGCATTAAAGAAAAGGCTTTGTGGCACTTTGACGAGTAATATCCACACATCTCAGAGTTGAACAATAGGTTTAGGGACGCGTAGATTGTATTCGGAATAATTATTGAACTCCATATGAGCATGTTGAATTTGGTGTGATAAATGCGCTTTTACTCAAACACACAATGTCGTCTGTCACCAATTTCACGCTGTGTGGCATCTACACCCATTGGATTGGATTATGGGCATGTTAGGCTATGCAGCTGACATTATGGTACTGCTCAGCCCAAACTGCCAGAAATATAAATAATGGAAATCATATCCTCATATCCACCCCCACATAAAAGTGAGAGACTACCCTGTCTGCCTCTTTATAGAGTGCATCTTGTGTAATATGATCAAGGTTTGGAGGGAACTGAGAACAGATGACATATCATGTAACAAAAAAAAATCCCTATTGTGTAGCTGGCTCTCAGATTGTGTGGATAATCTTTGTCAGAGGGAGGGAGTAGGTGAGTGTGTGCGTGTGCGACTAGTACACGCCACTCCTGGACAGTTGTATGTGTGTGTGAGCAATGCTTGCCTCCTCAGCATAAAGTCAAATTCATCTTTCCTCTCATGGCAACGGATGTTCACTACAGATGGGATTTATCACTCTTAATAGGAAAAACTTTAATAAACGTATGTTGCTGCTTCTAAGTGATCGCCGTGCCACGGGCACACACTTAGAGGGGTTAAAAGAATCCCTACTTCCTTTTTGCCTAATAACAATGTATCCTAATCTATTTTGAGTTTGATGTTTAAAAACATGCATTACTTTCTTTCTTTGACAATTGCTGCGAAATGTAGCCGCAGGCTCCACTGGTGTGTGTGTGTGTGTGTGTGTGTGCACGTGTGAATGAGTGAAATGATAGGTGGATTTGGTAGTGACAGTCAGCTCTAAACTGTTGGTTGTTTAAATATCCTCCTGCTTTACACAATCTGGCAAATAAATGGACCGAATCAATATTTTATTTGGTTTATCAACTTTTGATATCTGTTTTTTTCTGTTCTAATTTGGAATGCCCAATCACAATTGTAAGCTGGTCGCATCGCTGCAACATCCTGGGCCTATTTGCATGCGTAGCATGCAGGTCGCTGGCCGCTGTAGCATGTAGTTTTGCAATACAATGTTTATAAAGGTTTTTTTGTTTTCTTTGATTTTAGTCTATTGTACTTTCTCTTATCATGGACCACAAAAATGGTTTTAAAAATCGACAAAAAAAACAACAAAAAAATTTGTTTGCCAACATTTTTTATATTTTAAAAATAGATTTAAAAATGTATGTCATTACAATATGCTTGGCCTCTATTGCATTGACTGTAAACTGTAAATTGAGCATAAACTGGAAGTTAATTCTGCACCCTGAATTGAGTTTAATTGGATTGTTTGTTACTGATTCGGTCCATTACACAAAGTCAATTAAGATGCTCGCAACACTTAAGGAAACCTGTCCTATTGTACAGTATCCGTTACCTGGGTGATGAAATTGTGTTTGTCACTAAGTGAGTGGATGATGAAACGGTATCAATTGGGATCTTAACTGACATATTGGGGGGGGGGGGGGGGATATTGAACACTTTATTGAAATGTGCATTGTTGCGGTACAGTGAAAAACTGCAAAGCTAGCAGCCACCCTCACTAACCTCCAAGTAAAATCAATTACCCAAAGAAGAATGACTCGAGTTTTGCTTTCCGTGTTGTGTACTGAATATCACACCTCACAATTTCACAATATGATAATATGCAACATTTGTCCTCCAGTGGTTGAAACTATTGTTCATAATGTGTTCTTGGGCTTATGTACTGTTCAGAAGTCTGTATAACTGGAATACATCATCACGGTATTGGTTAAAACAAAGCCTTATCAGGCATAACTGTCCAGTGATGACATTGATCAAACAATTCAAAAGAACAGTAGAACTTTAGTAGAACTTAAGAAACCAAACTATATTTCAGAAGTGGGTGGGTACTGTGTAGCGATGTCACAAATCTTTGTTTGAGTGTGTATCTGCAATCTTTTAAAAACTGACTAATTAGATACAAGGAGAGGGAAGTGTTAGAAACCATAATCTGCCCTGTTAACTGCCATTCTTACCATGCAGCTTGAAGCTCATGTCCTTGTCCAGTATTATTTATGCATTATCAGTTAGGAACACGCAGTCTTACTTTTTTTCATAACTAAACTGTTTCAGCATGTGAAGATTCACATCACATCAGATTCAGATCACTAGACCCAGAATGAAAGATAATGCACATTAAAGCATATTCACTTCCTTTGTTCATGCTTCCAGGTCTGAAGAACAATAGCTTCAGTCAGACTCTGGCTGAGACTGCCAGTTCTAACACATATCCTAACAAGGTGATAATTACCTCTCATGTTTCCTGGATGTTTGACTTTTATGGTAGGAATGATCACGACAGGAAGTAGTCCCAATTTATCAGGAAGTTACAATTCTGAACCATTTCTGGTTGGAGCCTAGGCAAGTACTACATCCAGATACATTACATTATACATTACATTAATGTACATTACAGTCTACATTATTTAGACTCTCAGCACAGAAAAATATGCCTTGCCATATTTCTTCATCATGTTAAAACGTCTGTGCCCCTTTTTGACACATTTGTTAGCTAATCCCAGTTTCAACTCATTTTATTAACCAATACAGTATTTTACTTGTAAACTGTGTTGCTGCTGTGTTTGTTCTGCAGTTACTGCTGCTCTTATTTAACCGATTTGAATGCACTCAATGTGCTTTGCTCTGGAAGCCACTCTGGATATCGCATCTTATAAATGAATTAAATTCAATACAATGTAATATTATGGGTCTGTTTTCTGTTGCATTGGTTAGGTATACTTCAATATCAGCATTCGGCATTCTGCAGAGAACATCAGGAATGATGGGACTGAAATTAGTAGGGGACAGGGTTTGTGTTGCAAATCTGGAGATAGTCATTAACGCCTGTTTCATTTTTTGTAGATTGAGGGATCACGCCCCCCCAGCCTTTGATTAAAACAGGAGTGAGAGGGATTGGCACCTGAGGGAATGGGTCTGTTTGTTTTCTCCCAGGGAGCTTGCCCCTTAATTGGGGATGGGAAGGTGGAGAGACTGGTGAATCTCACACACCGGCTCAACTCTCCCATTTCAGTGAAAATCGTGTATTGTCAATGTGAACAGCTTTCGTCTAATCAAAGAGCCTTGGTTCCTTTAGTAGACCGAATGTGAAAGGCTGTATCATTATAAGTGCCATAGTTGGACCATAGCATTGTCTGATAATAACATGAAAGACTTGAGACATGAAAGACATTCAGTCTTTGAGTATTATGTGAATATTAAGTGTTTCTAATCTAAACAAACAGAAACCATTTGAATTGCTTCAAAACAAAACTGGATAAAGGTTTTGGACAGGAGACCCATTCATGTATAGACTAAATTGAAGTTACAATCAGTTTGACAACATTTTTTCAGATTGCTTAAGATTTCCAGTTATTTTACAATTGGAAGTTGTTAGCACAATTGAAAAAATAGTTGAATAAAAACTAATTAGACAAATTAAAAGCCATTGGTGATAAGATTATAACAGATTATTATTAAAATAAAATAAAATAAAATAGAGGCATTATCATATTTAATATGTGATTATCTATGATATTAGCAACCTAGACAGAGGATTTCAGGCTGATAAACATCAGTGAAAGTTTGATAACACAAGAATATCTGAGTAAACATTGTTGTGCATGGTTAGTTCATATATAAATTACTGATGTATTCTGGGAATTGTAGTACATTGTCAATACCTAATCTCAACAGGTGTCTGGCCTCCGATTAGATTGGATATTTAAAGCATGCCTGCAGATAAGTTCTCTCTGTGCCAAATTTGAAAAAGATAAGATAGACAACAATACAGTCCCCACATTAAACCATTTCCCATCTATACACAAACACAGAACAAAAGTGGCAGGGTAAAACATTTTTCTAAATGATTTATTACATGTTATGTATTTACTAAATGAAGCACCCTCTGTTGCTCCAGAAAAATATAGATCTGTATTCTACCAAAACATTTGATCATGATTTCAATTGCTACAGGATGAGGGATACATCATTACTAATAATAAGAACAATGATTACATCTGAAGAATTTAATAACCTTCACAGTGCTATATTCTAAAAAGAATCCCCTCCATTATAGAGGAAATGGTGGTATTATTGGAGGAAGTCTAGACCTGTGGCCCTGAGGTGGGGAACTCTTTTTTTGTCAACTAGAAAAATAATCTACACACCATGCAACCTGTTCACCAACAGATGAGTCAAACTAATTAAAAGCTAATTTTAGAAAAAACGCTATCACACAATTTAAATGCAACAGACAGAAAGTTGCAAATGTTTTATGCCACTTAAAAATAAAAAATGCAGCCATGTATTAAATTGTATTAATTAATGGATACTGCATTCATTACAAATATTCAAGTTTTTAAACATTTTAAATAATGTATGTGTATATCGATGATGTTAGCAAGCTAGATATATTGTGTCAGGCATAATGTCAATGAAGGTTCAGAGTTGCTTCGCACTAACAATGGGGCCTTTTGTTAGGATCTAGCAGGAATATATTGTAAGACACGTAAGATAATTGTAAAACAATGTGAAAGGTGTAGTCTAGAAGCATAAAGGGCTCCAGACTGGAAACTATTGATGTCTGATCTGAATTCACGTCTGTGGCATCATCTCCAAATATAATCTCCAACCTTGCCTGTTATCTTCATGCAAACAAGTGTTTTTCTGAAATAGAGAGAGAAGCACAGATTGACCTCTCTCTCTCTCTCGATTTACACCGTGTTCTGTGGTGAAACACGGAGAAGGGTTTCAATCTTAAGATTACGTTTTTTTTTGGAAGTGTTGGGGTTTCGTTTTGTGTTTATTCTTTGTTGCCATTTTTATCTAATGTCCCAATTATATAGCCTATGCTATGTTCCGTGGTCGTTAAATAGAGGTTAAAAGAGCGCTCTCTCTCCATTCAAACCTTTTTATTTTTTTTTACCTTAGAGTCGTAAGTAATTTTATTGCGGAACTTTTAGTCTGTTGACATGGGATATATTACTGAGTTTAGCTTCTTAAATTTGAAGACACAACGCAAGTACTCCAGTTCAGTCTTAAATGTTTAAGTGGTGGCTCTTAGTGTCTCTATTGACGTCATTCATTTAGTAATAATCTGTAATATAATTAATAATATATATAAACAAAATCAATTACACAATTATGTGCAGACGGCTCGCCAAATACGAGGAATAATACGATTAACGTGCGGAAATTGAGAGTATATTTGGTTAGACGTCTAAACTCGTGTCGGCCTGTCATCGGCACTTCCTATCCACGCTGTCTGACATCTCAGAGAAACTTAGCGAACCCAATACACAAAGCAAGAGTGTGGCCAACCTGAAGGCACTGGCTTCTCCTCTATAGTGTTTGAGTGACAAAAAAGGAATGGCTAATTCGGCAAGAGAGAAAAACAGATAATCACCCCCTTGTGAAAAATACCCCAATCCAATCCACATCCTTAGCGCGCGCTTCAGTTCACTACCGTCTGTTTGTGTACCGATTTAGTTCTCGAAGCGGAATGTAGGCTACTTTATGTTTTGCATAATATAAATGATTACATTTCGATTATAATTATAAGTAGGCTAACAGCAGACAGGTAGGCTACACATTACCACCGTGAAGTAGGCTACAGCCTATGTCTTTTGAGAGCTTACAATAAGATTTAAAATAAATGTACCATCCTCTTGTGAAATAGAAATCTAACCGTAAACAATTTGCCTAACGTTGTTCATAGATACAAAAGAACGAATAATGGATCTATTGAAAGCGCGGTGATTACGGACCTATGTTTATTAGCAAAGCAATGCTCCTTTCACTGTAAAAACAGCAGTCTTTAAATATGCAAATATTTTATTGAAGCGATCCTTTCATTACAATTATAAAAGGGATTAATGCGTAATTGCTTTTAAAACCTTGTGCAGCATTGTTGGCGTCTCCAAATGTTTTTGTTGTTGTTTGTTTAAATGCTCATTTCATTTTTTTCTATTTTTATTGTATGTTTTTCATGGAGATGACATTCTTGTCTTCAGAAAGGGGGGCTGAGATTAGAAGGGGTGACACTTGACATTAGTTCCTAAATGGTGCTTGACTTTGAAGTCCGCCCCTTTCGTCTGAAGTCCTAGGCCACGCCCTTGTGCAAGTGAGAACGGCTTTCTCTGGGGTGTCTGGAGAGTCAACTGTATATAAGGAGTCTGCGATCATCATCATCTTACCATTTCGCTCAGAGCGACGGACACTCTCCTACCCTTCTCAACTGGCACTGTTGGATTTGTTCGCTCTTCAAGAATCGAGAATGAGTAACTTCACTATTTTGGCTCTGTGCGCCGTCCTGCTCTCCTCTGTGCGAGGTTTCAGTCACGAGGACATGAGAGATGCCCTGCTCCAGAAGCTGGACCTAAAAGAGCTGCCACATATTCACAAGAGGGACTTGGAGAACCTTGTAATACCGACGCACATCAAGAACAAATACCTTTCCATGTTGAAACTGCACAACACACGGCGGCGCAGGTCCCTGCCCAGTTTGGCTGGCATTCTGAGGGGAGTCACCGGGAATGCAGGTAAGCTCATTTTGAATCAAACCGTAGGTTGCCGTGAGTGCAGTACCACTAATTAATAAATTAGCCACCGAATTGATAGAAACAAGTGAAAAATCATAAACAAAAATGTAAAACTTTAAAAAAAACATAATTGGCTTGTACCTTATTGGATTAGTTGTGGGCATACTGAATTTGAACTAATAGTGTACTTCTTATTTCAGACATTTCGGGGGAGGTCATGTATTCCGACACGACAAGGCAGCGATTGGTCTTTGACATGGAGGCTAGGATTCCAGATAACAGCGAGGTCACCATGGCAGAGCTAAAACTGTTCAAACAAGCTCCACGGAAACTTCCCATGCCCGAAAAGAGGAAACACCGACCTGCAAACAACGCCAGAGTGAGCATCTATTGGGTGGAAGTCTTAGAAAACGGCTCCAACAGGACATCTCTTGTGGACTCAAGGTAAATACAAAATTGTGTGCATATTGTAAATATTTGTAAAATATTGACGGGTTGCCCTTCTGTCGATAACTGAACATCAGACTAATCTTGTGTAATCTTTGTTGCGTATGACAGGTTAGTGGCCATCAGTGAGACCGGTTGGAAGAGCTTCGACGTGTCGCAGGCGATTCAGTACTGGTCTAAGACCCAGCGCAAGACCCCACTGTATCTGGAGGTGTGGATCGAGGGCGAGAGACCGGGAAGTTACGCAGCCGAGATGGCCAAATGCGTGCGCTTTGCAACGCAAGACACCGTGGACAAGACCCTGGGGAAACCAGAACTGGTTCTCTACACGCTGAACCTCGATGAATTTGGGTACGTGGTGCTGCGCGTTCAATGTAGGATACATTACATTATCAGATGTCCTTGGTGTAGTCCTCTGCTAAATGCTTAAAAATGTAAATGTAAAATGTAATGTAGTCACGCGTTTCAACACTGCCCACTAACGTTTAACGTGTATGTTTTTCACCATGCAGTTCTCGTGGCGACTGTGACGCGAACAAAGCAAACGGCATGTGCTGTAGAGAGGAGTACTTCATTAACTTCCGGGAGCTCACCTGGACCCAGTACTGGATCATCGAGCCGGCGGGTTACCAGGCGTTCCGGTGCGCGGGCGGCTGCAAGCAACCGAAGCGTAACTATAGCTACGGGGAGCGAACATGCGCAGTGGTGGAGAGCGCGCCTCTTCCGATGATGTACCTGGTGAAGAGAGGCGACTACACCGAGATCGAAGTGGCCGAATTCCCCAACATGATAGTTGAGAAGTGTGGATGCACAATGGACAATATATCGATTGTATGACGAATATCCGTCGCTTCGGAACACGAACACGGCGAAAACCACAGTACTTACGTGTACTTGCACAGTACGCATATTTGCATGTAAAAGATTGACACTGCCACAAAAACGGGACTCGTTTCCCTTGCGTGCCTAGAACCCGTCTCCACGCGGCACACTTTAGCATTGCCAGCACTTATTTGTAAATACAGAAATGTATATTTGTAGCCTCTATTTTTGCATTCATGCCGTGAGTTCACGTGACGTGAGGCATGGACTGTTGTCAGAATGACATGACATATGTAAATGCTATATTTTGGTTTGTACATGAATTGCATATTTTCTTATGTTGACTTCAGAATAAATTAATTTACTTTCATATCTTAATGTCTGCCTTTGTGAAAACGAACCAATTCGATTGAACAATTGTATGCTTTCTTGTCACGAAAGGTGTCGAACTGAGACTAATTCCCCGTCATTACTGATAAATACTACAAAGTTGTTGTCAGCTATTCTAGTAAACCGATGGCGTCTGACACGGGTCCTCTGTCCGGCTTAATTGGCGGATTAATGGCAAAGCCAGACGATGAATCCACAACAGTGAAAAGAAAAATACTGTAGTGTAAAATGGACTATACCTCGACGTTTGAACGGTTGGGGCGGTGCTTTGAAAGCCTAATACACAACGATGACGGCACTGCGCTTAATAAACTGGCATTTCACTTTGAATGCAAATTCACAC
Organism: Aldrovandia affinis; assembly: GCA_029706075.1. Taxonomy (NCBI): domain Eukaryota; kingdom Metazoa; phylum Chordata; class Actinopteri; order Notacanthiformes; family Halosauridae; genus Aldrovandia; species Aldrovandia affinis. Next base: position 2,641,995 of record JAINUG010000141.1, read on the forward strand.
GCTTCACGGGTTTCTCAGGAGCTGGACAACGCTTTTCGACTGTCGTGTTCTCACATTTATTCATAGTTATTTGCGTTTAGTTTTATTTTGGTTTTTGTTTAGTTGGTTTTAGTTCACCTGTAGCCCATTTTAACCGGTTTTATTATTGTGTACATTTTAGCGTGGTTGGTAGTTTGGTTGCGGACATCTTAACATATTTCTCTATGGGCAAAGGGTGTGAATTGGCAGGTGCGTTGAACGATAACAAATTCTCTTGCGTGACTTATTAAAGGTATCCTTACCCTTACATGTACACGTGACAATTAGGCGCAACACAGGCATAATGTAAAATGCTAATTTCTACGACAGAAAAAAGTACTACAGCTAACACAAATTCATGTGTGCAGTTGAAAAAGTGCTCAATCAGATCAATAATCCCGCAGAGTGCAATAAGCCCTCCCCCCTGGCTGAAGACTGCTCTTCTGGGAAGCAGGATGTGTGTGTGTGCTTATTTTCAAGAGTTGTAC
>JAINUG010000141.1:2647500-2720000 GCA_029706075.1 Aldrovandia affinis
CAATGAGAAAATGATGAAATAAAAAAACAACAAAGCCCTCCTGCCTCAAGGCAGGTGCAGCACAAGCCCATCCTCTGTGTGTGGGGCAGAGGAGCTCCGATACGGGAGTCACGCACGCGAGCGCTCGCTACAGAATGAGCGGCAAGAGTATGACTGCTTCCCCTTGCCTGGGGACTTGAGTCTTTACGGGAGTCTCTTGTGGCGTTGGGATCCTCGGTTTGAAACTGTGGTTGTAAATTAACAACATGTCCGCCCAAAAACAAAAACACCACCCCACAGCCTAGGGACAGTGTTGGCCCACATCACTTTCTTCACCTGTAGCTTGGCCCGGCCAAACAAAGAATGAACAGAAGATCTGTGGTCAAAATGAACAACCGAACAACGCACACCACTCTCTTAGTGACAGAAACTGGTGACAACAAAATGTGAGCGGCTGAGTGGGCCACCCCGCGGGTCAAAGCGGCCCAAGTGCACATCGGAGGCCATAGCCCCGTGGACCGATATTTAAACTCTACGGTCTGAGAAGGATTCCTCCTGCTCTGTCGTGCTCACAGGTAACCCGGAGCGCAGGCCCGTTTGGCATGTCCACAGCGCTGCGTGCCAGAGTACGGTCCTCTGTCAGCACGCCGCTAAAGCTGAAGTACACCTCCGCTGCAGGTCTGCAGACCTCTACGGTAATGCTGCATGTGAACCCCCTCCATCCACCCGCTGGCACACAGGAGGCAAGTAAACACCCTCCTGCAGGTTCTGCTCTGCGTCTTTTAACGCCGACGTTAAGTGGTGTACCTGACTGGGGGTGGGTTGGGGGGGGTTCGACAGGCCACCCAAGCCCTCCTGAACTGGCCCGGGGCGACTGTTACTTCTCCCGGCAGCCTCTCCAGCGCGCGTTCAGAGAGAAAACCTGGCCAATGCACCAGAAGAGTTCTCCACCCACACACCCTCCACAAATGGGCCAGACACCACCCCATAAACCTGGGCCCAGGGGGGGCACTGCAGGAAAAACCCTCCAGCGGCAGTGACGGGTGGCGGAAGCGGTCGCTCGCTCGCTTGCTAAACCGCGCGCACGCACCTCCGTGGCAGCAGAAGATCTTCTCGTCGATGATGGCGGCGATGGGCAGGCAGTTGAAGCAGTCGGTGAAGGTCTTCCACAGTTTGATGTTGAACCTGCGCTTGCCTGCGGGACGAAGAACAGGTGAAACAGACCAGACAGGAGGTTGGAGCTGACGTGTTTACAAATACAAAACATTCTGTAACATTAAATCTTATTTCAAATCATATTTAAACTAAATTATTTGCAGTATTGAAGGAATTTGTTAAACGCTCAGAAGAAAGTCCCCCACAATACAGACCCTCTTTTCAAGCACAATCTCACCACTTCTTTTAATACTGGATATTTTTTCAGGATGTAGGACTGAATGTGTTTGTCATGGACAGTTGACTATGCAAACAGTCCAGCTGGTTCGAGCACTTGCTACACTGTCACCGACTTTAAGTGTTAATTACCTTTTGCTTAGGTGCTGCTGCTTATAAACCTATCTGAAAGCACTTAAGTACTTCGTAAGTGACTCTGGATAAGAGCGTCTGCTGAATGGATGGAACGTAATGTCTCCCGCTAGCACCAACGTCCCCTATCTCACGCTCGTATGTGTGTGTGTACACGTGTATATATGCGCGCACACACATATGCGAACGTGCATGCGTTTCAGTCTTTCACACCGGTTGTAGAAGCTGTACGTGCGTGTTGTGTGTGGAGAGTGTGTGCGTATGTGAGTGTGACATGTGCACATACACATATGACCATGTGAGTGTGTGCACATCCCTCACATTGATTGGAGAGGTATATGTGATGTGGGTGTGTGTGTTTGTGTGTGAGCGAGTGTGTTTGTGTGTGTGTGTGTATGCGAGTATATGCGTGCATGCATGTGTGCCAGTGTGTGTGCATGCAGTGGGAGTGTGTGCGTGTATGCATGTGTGGGAGTGTGCATGGATGAGTGCATGTGTGGTGTATATGCATGTGTGTGAGTGTGCATATGTGCATGGATGAGTGCATGTGTGTGTGTGTGCATGTGTGTATGCATGCGTGCGTGTCTCACACTCGTCGTAGAAGCCGTATATCCGGTTGATGGAGGCGCACTCGTGGTTTCCGCGCAGCAGGAAGAAGTTCTCGGGGTATTTGATCTTGTAGGCCAGCAGCAGGCAGATGGTCTCCAGGCTCTGCTTGCCCCGGTCCACATAGTCCCCCAGGAACAGGTAGTTGGCCTCCGGGGGAAGCCTCCGTACTCGAAGAGCCGCAGCAGGTCTGTGTACTGGCCGTGGATGTCACCTGAGGGGAGAGCAAACTGGGGGTGAAGCAGGGACACACACACACACACACACACACACACACACACACACACACACAACACACACACACACACACACACACACACACACACAGACACACACACACACACAGACACACACACAGAAGGACAGAGAGACGGACACCACGAAGGACAGCCTTCCTCCGGGCTGTCTTGAACGCTACCCTCACCACCTTTTCTTTTTCTCCCTCGTAGATCTTTGGAGCACAGGAGAGGAAACAGCACTTGGGTGGGGAGGGGCAGGGGCCAGAGGGAGGAGACAGCGAATAGAGGAAGGGCCCATTTGTACATTTGTCACCAGGTCTGTGGCGTGGAAGGGACGCAGGGGCGGCGGACACTAATGTGGAGCGTGTGTAAGAGGGACTGAGACTCGAGACTCCTCAAGGACAAGGAGCAGCTGTGAGTGACTGCTGTGAGCTGTGAGTGACTGCTGTGAGTGAGACTGCTGTGAGATGCTGCTGTGAGAGACTGCTGTGAGATGCTGCTGTGAGATGCTGCTGTGAGATGCTGCTGTGAGATGCTGCTGTGAGATGCTGCTGTGAGATGCTGCTGTGAGAGACTGCTGTGAGAGACTGCTGTGAGAGACTGCTGTGAGAGACTGCTGTGAGAGACTGCTGTGAGAGACTGCTGTGAGAGAGACTGCTGTGAGAGAGACTGCTGTGAGATGCTGCTGTGAGATGCTGCTGTGAGAGACTGCTGTGAGATGCTGCTGTGAGATGCTGCTGTGAGAGACTGCTGTGAGAGACTGCTGAGAGACTGCTGCTGCTATATCAGGGCTGTCAATCAGGGAGGCATCTACTATAAATCCAGGCTAATGATGTCCCTCACTAACTCGCTCTCTCCTTCACACACACACTCCCTCACTCACAGAAACACACCTCTGACATTTCCTTTGACTTTACCTCGTTAGCACTCCAGAAGCTTAGCAAAACTGGTATCCCAGTTCATTCTGGCAGCAATTTAAATTAGCTCAAGTGTAGTTGACAATAATAGTCGAAATGTGTTTAAACCCAGAATCAAAATCAAATGTTATCTAGGTGACAGGCTACATCTGCACTGTAAAGAATGACAGTATGATTGACCGTTTGAGTGCAGGAAGTGACTGGCTTGTCTCTTGAGCTCAGCTCTCCATCTGCAATGCCCACAGCAGCACAGCCAGACCAGTAGAAATCCATCTCACCTTCCATCTACACCAATACAACACTAAAGGAGCACTGTGCCTTATCAGCGCCCCTCGGAACCGGGGGGAAACCTCATTCTTTTAGACTCTGGAATTTTTATTTTTAGTTTTTTTTAAAGCAAGTTTTAAAATGCTGTCTCTGAAGCTCTCTGCGCCCACTTCACGTTTCTCACATGAAAGCAACTGAACAAAGGCAAAGAGCTTACTGCACTGCAGTGCTGATTTATAGAACGTGTGTGCTAAAGGAATCACTGGGATTCCTCTTTGTCCAATGTCAGAATGAATACACCGGTTTCTGCTTGGCTCTCTGTGCCTGTATCAAGTAGCATCCAGTCGTGGAAAGTAGCATCCTGTATCAAGTAGCATCCACATAGGTACATGACGTGCACCTGGATTGTAATCCCCTGCCACGTTGAGGTACAGTTGACTCCAGGATAGTGTAAATGCATTCCAAGTTTCAACTGTAAGCTACAGTTGTGGACCAAACACACCAAAGACTCTGGACCAATCAGGTCAAAGGCTCACTAGCTGGTACCAATCAGGCCAAGAGCTCAACATCTGTAGAATAATTAGGCCACTAATGGCTCACCAACTCTTGACCAATCAGGGCAGAGGTTCACCAACCATGGACTAATTAGACCTTGGGTTCACTAGCTGTGGACCAATCAGGCCAAGAGCTCAACAACTGTAGAACAATTAAGCTACCAATGGCTCACCAGCTCTTGACCAATCAGGGCAGAGGTTCACCAGCCAGGGACTATTCAGGCCTGGGGTTCACCAGAAATGTACCAATCAGGCCAAAGGCTGATCTGCTCTGGACCAATCGTGTCAAGGGCTCACGTGTAGGAATCAGGACCCCTGAGGACTGAAGGTCAGACTCTGCTCACGCCCTGAACATCCCACACCAAGGGCTCTTCCTGCTGCAGGACGCTTGGGGGACCCACGTGAGCCAGCCCAGATTCCATTAATAACTTCCTGCTCCAGTTGCTGAACTACTTTGAAACAACCTCCTTTCAGTGGAAGGAGATACGACAGCAAACGTGAGAGAGAAAGGAAAGGGAGAGAAAGAGCTGTTAATAATTGAAGAACAATTTTAATATTTATGTGAAACAAAATACATGCACTTATAAAAAAACACCAGAGGAAAAGAGAGAGAGGAGAAGAAGATGAAAAACAAAACATAAAGATGGGAGAATTGGAAACAACCAAAAACAAGTTAGAAAATAAAGAGGTAGAGGCAAGCCTGGTCCCAGCACAATCTAAACTTGAAGAACTGCTGATTCAAATGAAGAGTTTTCAATTTCAGAGATACGTACACAGCACAGATGGCCCTCTACTGTTAGCAAGCCACACGTGTCTTTAAAGAGGAGGCTGAAAAGCTAAAACGCCAGAGTTAGAGAGACCTCCCACAAGAACACACAGCACAGACAGACACACGCACACACACACGCACGCACACACACACACACACACACACACACACACACAGCACAGGCACACACACACACACACACACACACACACACACACAGCACAGGCGCACACACACACACATACACACACGCACACGCACACATGATAAAGGGTGTGATGGGGTCTGCATGTGGTGGAGTTGACTGATGGCCGCAGTAGACTCCCCACGGTACAGGGGGCAGAGGAGGGATGAGGGAGAGTGTTAGTCAGGTAATCCTAACCCCCCCCCCCACTCCCCCACTCACACCCTGGAGAAACACAGGAAGTGGAAACAGCAGGGGGCGGACGTCGCTGATCCCTCTCCTGGCAACGCGGTCTCCTGCGGTTACACAGACGCTCTCAGGTTACAGAGCTTCAGTGAGTCACGGCTCTTCGTGCCATGTCGGATGCATGTTGAGTTCGGGTTCGCTGGTTTTTGTTTTTTGGGGGGTGTGGCTATGCCACGTTTACTCGCATAGTTAATTCCAGCAAACGGAAGACGCAAACAAAATTGTTTCCGCTCCGTGTTGTCAAGGGAGACAGGGCCACAACACCACCTGTGTGACACTGCTTGACTGGACGGAGCAGAGATAGTTTGTGAGGCTGAGATGTCCCCTGACTGTGATGGAGCAGAGATAGTTTGTGAGGCTGAGATGACCCTTCACTGTGAAGGAGCAGAGACATGGGGATTTCTGCCCTGGTTTCCGAGCCACCCCCTAGACCCTACCATTCAGACTTGTGTGTTCATACTTGACACCTACATATTCAAGGAACGTTTCGAACCCAAGTGGTCAAATATCAGCGAGGGCCTTAGGCGCTAGTCATGTCCCCGGAATATCCACTTTGTGTGAGCCTGCAACTCTGCAGACTCGAGAGCAAAGGGATGTCCCATGTGGCGTCTAAACATTGGAGAAAGCGAGGCGTACGTTTGTTGCGTGTGGCAACAAAGGAAAGTGCTGACCTGAACTGAAAGGTGGGAGGAGGCATGAGATGACATATTAAGTATGTTTTATATTTACTTTTCACTGTTTAACACTTCATTTTGAGTGGCTATGTTCTTGTGGGAGCTGGTAAGGAATTCAACAATAGTTAGCAAGACAGATGATCCTCACTCCGATGGAGCAGAGATAGTTTGCGAGGTTGAGATGACCACTCCCTGTGATGGAGCAGAGATAGTTTGCGAGGCTGAGATGACCACTCTGTGGGCTGTGGTGGAACAGAGACAATTTTCAAGACTAAGATGACCCCTCCCTGTGTTGGAGCAGACACAGGTTGCAAGGCCGAGATGACCCGTGCATTGGAGCACAGATCATTTGTGAGGCTAAGATGACCCCTTCCTGTGTTGGAGCAGACATGGCACAAAGGGCCGAGGCACACCCCCTCCCCCAGGGTGTGAGCAGATGGCCTGTGCTAGCGGGAGTGTCAGGGGCGGCTGGAGGACGAGCTGGTTGGCAGCCAGCTTTGAGCAAGGCACACCACTCCATCACAGCCCCACTGATGCCACAGTAAATTACACCACTAGGCTACTCATTAATCAATTCACACACGCACGCACGCACGCACGACACCACGCACGCACGCAGACACCCCCACCCACACACAAATACATGCACGCACACACACACACAGAGACACACAGAGACAAACAGACAGACACACACAGTCTTTACTGACCGCAGATCTTGAGTGGAGCCTCCAGCTCCAGCAGGATGGGCTGGCTGAGGAAGATCTCCCGGGACTTGATGCACAGCCCCCGCACCTCCGCCTCCGACATCTGCACGATCTTCCCGGGACGACATCCCCGCACTGGAGAGAGGGGAGAGAGGGGGTTCCTCCAATTATTCATAATTGTCCAATTTTAGGCTAAATTAATTAGTACTTTTCATTCATATTTTATTTTTACATTAACAGCACCCCCCCCCCCCAGTGGGCTATATCAAGAGCGCTGCAGAATGCAGACCATTAGTAAAGCAACATTAAAATGTTCTCAATATCTCTGAAAATATATGCTGTCCCAGCAGATCAGCTCTTTTACCCCCAATCCAAACCCAAACCATTTTGAGTAGAATGCGGATTCTGAAACAGTGTCCAAGGCCACAGTTTATACACACGGTGAACACGAAGCCATCGGCAAAACTATAAGCACTGCACAGTGCCTCGGTCTGAATGTGGTTACTGTCAAGAACTTTGAGGCTTCACAGAGTGGCCAGGAATTTCTGCATTGGCAGACAACCAGTGAGACCGAAATCACCCCTCCCCCACTCAGCCTCAACTTCCAACTAACAAAAATGGCCTCCCAATCTTCCTGGAACCACGACCCACTAAATGAGTGTATGCATTTTGTGACCCACCTCTTTCTACACTGGTGCCAAACAATATAGGACAAAAATAGCCTACATTTCAGCACAGGTCAAAGTAATGGTTGGAGAACGGTCAGAGGATCCGTTCCTCAGCCAAGAGGCCACACAACTCCTGGTCCAGGCCCTGGTGATCTTGCGTCTGGACTACTGCGATTCCTTGCTGGCAGGCCTACCGGCCTGTGCCATCAAGCCATTGCAATTAGTCCAGAATGCTGCCGCACGTCTGGTGTTCAACCAGCCGAAGTTCACCCACGTCACCCCTCTACTCTCCTCTCTGCACTGGCTCCCCATCGCAGCACGCATCAGATTCAAATCACTGGTGCTTGCCTTTCAGGCGGCTAGAGGAACTGTTCCCCCTTACCTCCAGGCACTCATCACACCCTACACCCCAGCCAGACCCCTCCGCTCAGCCTCCTCTGGCAAACTGACTGTCCCATCCCTCCAGGCACCCAGAAGCCGCTCCTCGCAGTCTCGCATATTCTGTGTCCTGACTCTCGGTGGTGGAACGACCTTCCGCAATCGGTCAGGACCTCGCCTCACTTGCGATCTTCCGCAAGAGACTCAAACCCCACCTTTTTAGACTCCACCACCACTGAATTCTGTACATCTAACCTATTGTCATCACCACTGCCGACTTGCTCAACACTTCTTGTATATGTATCCCTGCCATCTCATTTAATTAAAAAAATGTAAATTAAATTAAAAAAATAACGAACCTTTTCCCTCCCAGCGTTACAGGTATGGTATGCAGCTGCCTACAGCGATGTCTGTCACTGTATTACTGCACTGATCTCGTGTGCAAACTATGATCATTCCTACCATGTATTAATGCACATCTTGTAAGTCGCTCTGGATAAGAGCGTCTGCTAAATGCTTAAAATGTAAAATGTAACAGCGTGGACATTAGCCAACGGTGTGTTTTAAATTGTTTAGTGCGATTGTCTGTGGAAGGGCTATAACAGGGGTGGGCAATTCCGGTCCTGGAGGGCCGGTGTGTGCAGGTTTTAAAAAAATCAATTAACGAATTAGCTGTACGCATTAATGCCGGTTCACTCTCATTCGATTACAGTAAACATTTCATACAGGGACACAAGAACAGTCTTCAGCTGTCACTCAGGGGCTTATCAAGAAATGTAACTAAAATGTCAGATCACGTAAATGATTGGGGCTAATTCAATAATTAAGAGCAGAAGTTGGCATGAAATCCAGAAACGGATACGGCCCTCCTTGCCCACCCCTGGGCTATAACATGCACTGGGTCTAAATTGGTTGCCAATTTCTGGGTAAAAACGCATATCCTTGGGCTCTCCAGCAACAGGGTTGGCCAACCATGCTCTGGCCAGGAGGAATAACCAGCCTAGACGTACAGAACGACCTGTTCTCATCAACAAACATTCTTAAGCTCCTATAAATGAAGCATACTGAAAGATCTTAAATATGCAGAGCAAAGTTCAGGGTCAAATAGGGAGACAAAGCAAAGCACACACGGTCACTTTCACTTTGGCATTTGGCACCTTCCAGCATTTCGGTATTCGTTTGGTGCTTCCAGCTGACGTTCAACGTGTGAAATCCATAATAAAACCCTGTTACTACATAAAATCTCATCAGAAAAATCAATACAAACCTGATTTAGAAAAATGTAACATTTAAATAGCTAAGCATTGCTGTGTCGCTAGTGTTTGTAATGGGGCATTCCAAACACACAGCCTTGGTGATGGAACTCTGCAGCATGCCAACACATTCAATACTGCCGTCAGGGAGCTTGTCTGCCTGTCTGCCTGTCTGCCTGTCTGCCTGACTGCTCTCTGACTATCTCGGTCTATCTTCACCCCTTAATACAATTATATTATCTCAATATCTCAAATCTCAAATCTGTTTCTCTATCCCCAGCTGTGCTCGTCCATGAGCCTAGAGTGGCTCAAACTGCCTCACACAGGGAGTGCTATGTCCATCCCTGTGGAAGTGGATGGAAGGAAATTCCCAGGTCTCAAACATGGATGCTCAAACATGCAGAACCCTCAGTGATAGTCCTCCGGGAACACACCGGGGCCCTACAAATACACTCCGTACTGCAGCCAAGGACAAGTAAGCCAGGCCTCTGTCTGTCTGTCCTCCCTTCGTTTCTTCAACAGGGGAGAAGGATTAGAATGTCAGCGTAGAGCAGTCAGAAAAGATTAAAATGCGTGTGTGTGTCCCCCCACCCCACCGACTTCATTTAGTCCTGTGCCCTTCCACGCTCTCTCTGTCTCCACCCCTCTCCCTCACTCGCTTTCTCCTAATCCGCTCTTAATTAAATCCTGGAGACAAATTGATGAAGCAAGATAAAACCTTTTAAAAAAAGGCTTCCCCTGTCCCTCCAAGCAGCAACTCAATAATGACTCTCCCCTGCTTAACAGTCAAGGGATGAAATGATCGCTATAAGGTTATCGCTATTGCACTTAATGTATTGCATTCATAGTCTCACACGAATCCAGAAACCACAAAATAATAATATGTAAAATGCTGTATACCGCCTGACTGACGGATCTTAATCAGACACAGGGAGTGAGTTCTGCCGTTGGCAAGTTAGTGCCACTTATACAGTGGGTATAAGCATAAGTATTTTTGTACTGGCATTTTTAACATTTTATTTTCTTACTTCATGGAATCAAAATGGATTTAATTGCGATTGCTTGCCACTGATCAACACAAAACACTCTAAAAGGTCAAATAAAAAATAAAAACGGCTCTAACCCAAACAAACAACAGATTGCATACGTAGTCACCTCCTTGACTTAATACTTAATACTCTACTTAGTAGAAACACCTTTAGCTGCAAGTCTGGGTCTCTACAAGCTTTGCACATCTGGGCACTGCAATTTTCACCCATTCTTCTTTACACAACAGCTCAAGGTCCATCAGGTTGGATGGGGACCATTGGTGAACAGCAACTTTCAAATCTTTCCACAGGTTCTCAATGGGATTGAGGTCTGGGCTTTGACTGGGTCCAGGACATAAGATTGTTTTGTTTTTAAACCACTCCAAAGTGGCTTTAAGCCATTGTCCTGCTGGAATATAAATCTTCTCTTAAGTCCCTGGTCTCTTGCAGACTGCAGCAGACTTTCCTGCGACTTTCCTGAAGCCTAACTCCATTAGAGTTGACATAGACCTCTTAGTGGCTTGCCTAACAAGTGCCCTTCTCGCATGGATGCTCAGTTTTGGAGGACAGCCTGTTTTAGGCAAATTCACAGTTGGGTCATACTCTCTCCATTTCATTATGATGGACTTAACAGTGCTCCTGGGGATATTCAGTCCTTGAAATCTTATATCCATCCACCCAATTGGTGCGTTTGAAGAACCTTTTCTTGGATTTGCTTTGAATGTTCTTTGGTCTTCATGATGAAGCTCTTATTTTGAAATTCACTAACCACTAACTATGGGACCTCTCACAGACAGGTGTATTTAATTTGAAACACCTTAATTGTACACAGGTGGACTCAAATCAAATAATTATGTGACCTCTGAAGACAATAGATTGCACCAGAGTTTATTTAGGTGTGTCTTATGCAAACAATTGTCTGTTTTTTATTTGCAATTCATTTTGAAAAAGCTTTAGAGTTGTATTTTTTATCTGACATTCTAAACTATCAGAATATTTTGTGTTGGTAAGTGGCAAGAAATCACAATTAAATCAATTTTGATTCCATGAAGAAAATAAAATATGAAAAATGCCAAAGGAGGAGAATACTTTTTATACCCACTGTAATTACATAACACACAAAGCAGTCGACTACATCACAACATTGAGCTGTTTAGTCACTCCATTGGCATGCAATTAGAGACTTGCTCGAAAGCCACTCAATAGCTCCTCTGTTTTAATCAATAATTTCTTTGTTAAACGTCCCTTATACTATCGAGTGATGCCCCCCTCTTTCTGGAAGCTCAAATAGCTCTCCCACAAGCCAGAAAAAACACCTCCAAGTCTTAAGCAGGTATTTTCCTGCACCAATCCAGTCTTGCCTGAAAATGCCAGAGGCACCTGAATCTGAAATACCACTGCCATCAACCATTAGCCTGCTCGTACCTACTGCCCTGCAACAAGACACTACTGAGATAAACGAAGTTATGACACACGGGAACCTCCTGGATAACACATACTAGCACTGGTGTGGTCCACAGCCAACAAGGAAAACCAGGTGGCAGATTAAAGAGCTTGGAATAAAAGACGACATTTTTTGCAATAGTTTAAGCACAGAGTAGTGATAACATATTCAATTGAAACAACTATTAAAATTGTAACATGGGATTTAAAATAGTAGGTTATGCCATTGTGGTAGGCAAAATGTAGGCGACGGTTCCCACTGTATTGTGTATACATTAGGATTCGGTGCTGGCAGAAATTGACTGGTATATTTGCGAGAAATGTATGTTTTTTAAATTAAATTCGTAAACCAATGACGGAAATCAGGTCGTAACACACTCGCAGCATTTACTTTGGATTTTGCGTCAAAGCTCGATGCTCTGTCAGAAATTACGCTTTTCCACCAGGCAAAGGGGGTGTGTGCAAGGAAGCGCTAGCTACCTGGCAAGCTAGGGAGACACATGTCATTCGCCTTTCTCCCACCCTCTCCCAAAATATTCTTCGCCAAAAATGCGCGTCACTTTGTTTAGCCACACTGTTTGGTTGTCAGGTGCCAAGCTTGCACTTATATTACAGCCGAATATAATTGACAAAAACAGGCTCGCGAGCCAGCACGAAACGTTTGGCTAGAAAGAGTGATGCATCGCATCGAACTGTCCGTCAAAGAGTAGCTACCTTTCAATACAGATATCTTGCTGGAGGAAATATTATTAGTAACGTTACTCGCTAAAGACATCCCAAGCGACATTTAGTTAGCTACCTGGCTGTAACGGCTAAATTGAAGAACCGCTAACGCTAAATGGAAGCGCACGGTCTAAGAATCGGTAATAGAAGCTAGCTAGCTAGCTAGGCTAGCTACCAGGCTAGTGCTCACTTGCGTAGTAAATGCGGTCCTAATCATGTAACAAACTAACCTTAGCAACTTGCTAGCGACGACGCTAAATAACAATACCCAACCCCAACCTACATCATTTCACAAAATATACAATATGACAATGAGCGACTGGTGTATTGCGGAGGCCAGCAGACCTCAGATTCCACCGGCCCCTGTACTTATTTTCCTCGAGATTTGAGCAAACTAGCCATCTAGCAATCGAAGCAAAACCTACACCCTGTTCAGCCTTCTAGACATAGCGAGCGAATAATTAGCTAGCTACGCCTTTTTGTAAATATACAAATCGAGCTGTACATTTCAGAATGTCTTCGAAACCTGTTCAATTGCAAACAGTCGCGAAGAAAGTCCCATTTTCATTTTTACCTTCCAGGAGTCGAGAGATGAGGCTATCCACGTTCAATTCTCCTTCCGCCATCTTCTGAACTGGGAATTACTTGGAGAATCACTGCGCCTCAAAGCTCACCACCAGAGGGTGATCAATAGGCATTTAACCTGGACAAAGTGAAAGCAGGATAACACTTGCTATCTCGTTGAGCATTGCATATTAGCTGGTCATTGCACCTGGCTGGCAAACCATATCAGACCTCAAATGCACCGGCGACTTAATTACTCAACATTTAATTCCGTCCTTCGATAGACTGCAACGTTGCGACTTAATAAGGCTACGACACGCTATTGCTTGCTACAAGTTATGCCGCACTTTTAAAATAGTTGGAAACAAGTTTCTAGGAAGCTATCTAGATTTGATTTAAGGTAACATCATCACAGAAGATGGAGGAATTTTATAGTATGCTTGGTTGTATGGGTTTGTTCATCTGTGTGTATATTGTGGTATGGTTACATTTAAGTGTGTTTTCATTGTGTAGCAGTAGGCTATACAGTCAAGTTGGAAAGTCTGCACACCCCTTTCACCCTCTCCACGTTTCATTGCGTTACAGACTTATTCTACAATAGATTAAGTTCATTTTTTGTCTCAAAATTCTACACAAAATAGCCCATAATGACAAAGTGAAAACAGGTTTTTAGACATTTGTGCTAATTTATTCAAAATTTAAAATATATGTACACAAGTGTGCACACCCTTTGATATGACACCCAAAAGTGAGCTGAGGTGCATTTTGTTTCCACTGATACTGCTTGAGATGTTTCTACAACTTGATTCTAGTCCACCTGTGGTAAATTCAATTGATTGGACATGATTTGGAAAGGCACACACCTGTCTATATAAGGTCCCACAGTTGACAGTGCATGTCAGAGTAAAAACCAAGCCATGAAGTCCTAGGAACTCTCCATAGACCTCCAAGATAGAATTGTGTTGAGGCATAGATCTGGGGAAGGGTATAAAAGCATTGAAAGCACCCAGGAGAAAAGTGGGCTCCATCATTGTGAAATGGAAGAAGTTTGGAACTACCACAACTCTTCTTAGAGCTGGCCGTCTGGCCAAACTCAGTAACCAGGCAAGAAGGGCCTTGGTCAGGGAGGTGACCAAGAGCCCAATGGCCACTCTAAGAGAGCTTCAGAGTTCCTCTGCAGCGATGGGAGAACCTGGCAGAAGGACAACCATCTCTGCAGCACTCCATCAATCAGGCCTCTTCCAGATGACAATGCCCCCCTTCCACAGGACATGAGTGGTCACTGAATGGTTTGATGAGCATGAAAATGGTGTAACCCATATGCCATGGCTGTCTCAGTCACCCAATCTCAACCTCAACCCAACTGAACACTTATGGGAGATTCTGGAGCAGTGCCAGCAAGAACATTTGACATCACCATCAACAAAACACCCAATGATGGAATTTCTCATGGAAGAATGGTATTGCAGCCCTCCAACAAAGTTCCAGACAGTTGTAGAATCTATGCCATGGCGCATTGAAGCTGTTGTGGCAGTTTGTGGTGGCCAAACACCCTATTTAGACACTTTAGAGGCTATTTATAAAACTCACGGGCTGGGTTAGGGGCTGAGATCATTATGGTAGTTTTTCCAGTGGATTACCAGGTCGGATTTACCGTTACCACGTTCGCAGGTTTTTCCGTCTTCAGTTGTTTTAAGCAGATGTATATTACCCCCAAATTTCAAAAATAAAGTTCAACATTTTTAATTTTTAATATTCGAAATCCTTTGGGTAACTTCTAAACCATTGCCAATAACACAGTTGGTCATTGATTTGTTGTACAGCTCATAATAATGATTTGAATGACATTGTGTGGTAAAATAGTTCCACACAGTTAGCAAACTGAAATATGGGAGAAATCGGGGAGAAATCACAATAGGGGAGCAGGAGGGGAAATTGGTCAAAAATATGCGAGATTCCGCAAAACAGGGAGAGTTGGCAGGTACACATATACATCGTGCCACCCAAGGACAAAGAAGCAGCATTCAGACAATCGGTAGCTTACATTTTAAATATGCAATGCTTAATTACAATTTCATTGGTTGTCAGATGCCGCACCGCTGGAAATAGGGCAATGTTAATCTGACTCCGTGGCTGCAATCACTGCCAAGATATGTTTGTCGAACAGAAATAGCCCTGACCGAATGGCCTCGGTATCTCAGACTGGAGAATGGCGGCAGTCCCTGTACTGGGAGAGTGGAGGTTTACTATAAAGGAAAATGGGGGACAGTAGGTGACGGGCTGAGATATTAACGCCCTATTCTACCCACCACAAAGAAATTGATTTCCGCCTGCTTTGCACCACTCTTAAATAAAGCCATATAACTTTCAAAACCTATTCAATATGTGAGCATATATTGATGGTATACACTTAAGGATGCTGAGGGGGTGCATAGACAGCTGGGCTAGTGCACACTTTGGACGTGGGTCAGTGCTACACTGGATGAGGGATGTGCCATGCAAGGGAGTCCACATTGAATGGACGTGTAAAAAAACAACACATATGAAGAAGCATTCCACTCGTATGGAATCTGGGGTCATCTGCTCAGACAGGACACACCAACTAATTAATACATATTATTACTGTGAATATTAATAATAAACAATAGAATACACATAAAAACAGCAATACAATATTCTATTTATGCAAGGAAAGGAAATACCGCATCTTGAATTTACGATCTTTTGTAACGGATGGAAGGTGTGATTGTGTCTCATCTTACGCTACTGTATCCTAAAATACATACTGTGTGATATCACAATACAATATTCTTATTCACAGTACTTGCATACTATGCGATATTACATCATGTATACAGTAATAGCTGTAAAACCCTGTATTCACACATGCACTGAAAGTTGTCTCTGGAATAAGGTTAATAATTAAGGTTAATTGTTGATTTTAGGTGCACTGTGGGAAAATCCTGGGGCACAATGTGTGATGCCAACTTTGACCAGCATGACGCAGAGATTGCGTGTCTGTACAAAATCATCCACACAGAAACAAAACTGCTCCCATGACGACGACATTGGACTGCTCGGGCAAGTCTTCTGTTTACTGTCAGTGTTTCAGAGAAATCAGTGAAACACATTTTCACCATATGGTTTTATCGTTAACAAGACATTTATTGAATTGTACTGTACATTATTAAATGGTCATGGTTGTAATACTCACATACAGTATGTGAAACAACTGTATTGGAGTTGTATTGGAAATTGCTGTCAGTTACACAAGATTTATTTCAGTACAGAAAAAACTTGATCAGAACAGCCTATACCCTCTGTTCAGGTCATTCCCATATTACACGCTGTACAAATACATGAGGAAGAAGGACATAGGATTATGCTCCAACTTCCACTGTCAATTTGAGAGAGCTCAGACAAGCACACGCTCTCCTCCGAAACGTGTGATGTCAGCCACCACACCTTCTAGTCACTGGTGTACGACGAGACATGGTAATCCCCATGGTAATCCCCATGGTGAACCACCCCCCCCCAACTAAATATAAATATAATAAATAAATATTATATCAAATATAATATTAAAAGTATAAAATATAAAAGATTTTTGAAGTATAAATATACTCTAACAAACTAAAGAACAATGGCAATTTAGCCTTACAGAGCTAAACGGACAGCTAGCCATGGATCTACCTGGGGATAATTTGCGCAGTATGTGCGGTCAAAAACAGCGGACACCACTGGCGATTTTAGACCCTATTCAGGGGGCTTTAGACCCCCTGTCTTTCAACTCAGCCCCCCTGAAAATGTTAAGCAATGTAACAGTAAATTAATTTAAAATGTAGGCTTGTGCTTTGCATATGTATACCTCACATTCTCATTGGGTGCTGAGCCCCCCTTTAAGGTCAAATCCTAGAATCGCCCCTGGCGGACACTCCAATATTAACAACTTGCTTGCTCGCTCGCTCACTAGCTACACTAGTAGTAGTAAGTAGTAGTAAGTAAAATTTATTTATATAGCGCCTTTCATACAATTAAATGCAGCTCAAAGCGCTTTACTATAATGGCCAAAAGTCAGTGGACACCTGATCATCACACCTATATGAGCTTGTTGGACATCCCATTCTAAAACCATGGGCATTAATATGGAGTTGGACCCCCCTTTGCGGCTATGACAGCTGCCACTCTTCTGGGAAGGCTTTCCACAAGATTTTGGAGTGTGTCTGTGGGAATTTGTGCCCATTCAGCCAAAAGAGCATCTGTGAAGTCAGGCACTGATGTTGGACGAGAAGGCCTGGCTCGCAATCGGCATTCTAATTCCTCCCAAAGGTGTTCAATGGGGTTGAGGTCAGGGCTCTGTGCAGGCCAATCGAGTTCCTCCACACCAAACTCGTCTAACCATGTCTTTATGGACCTCGCATTGTGCACAGGGGCACAGTCATGCTGGAACAGCAAAGGGCCTTCCCCAAACTGTTGCCACAAATTTGGAAGCACCCAATTGGCTAAGATGTCTTCGTATCCTGTAGCATTAAGAATACCCTTCACTGGAACTAAGGGGCCTATCCCAAACCCTGAGAAACAGCCCCAGACCATTATCCCTCCTCCACCAAACTTTACAGTAGGCACTATGCATTCCGGAAGGTAGTGTTCTCCTGGCATCCGCCAAACCCAGATTCGTCTATCAGACTGCCAGATATTGAAGCGTGATTCATCACTCCAAAGAACACGTTTCCACTGCTCCAGAGTCCAGTTGCGGCGTGCTTTACACCACTCCAGCTGAGGCATTGCGCATGGTGATGTGAGGCTTGTGTGCAGCTGCTCAGCCGTGGAAACCCATTCCATGAAGCTCCCGACACACAGTTCTTGTGCTGATGGTGCTTCCAGAGGCAGTTTGGTACTCTGTAGTGAGTGATGCAGCAGATGATAGGCGATTTTTACGCGCTATGTGCTTCAGCACTCGTCGGCCCCGCTCTGTGAGTTTGCGTGGTCTACCACTTTGTGGCCGAGCTGTTGTTGCTCCTAGGCGCTTCCACTTCACAATAATAGCACTTACAGTTGACCGGGGCACATCTAGTAGGGCAGAAATGTCACAAACTGACTTGTGGCAAAGGTGGCATCCTATGACAGTTTAAAGTCACTGAGCTCTTTACGAATCATTCTGAATTATAAATGTTTGTCTGTGAAGATTGCATGGCTATGTGCTGGATTTTATGCACCTGTTAGCAATGGGTGTGGCTGAAACACCTGAACTCAATAATTAGTAGGTGTGTCCACTGACTTTTGGCCATATAGTGTACATAACTGAGGCCAAACACCAATTGTATCTTACCTTCAAGTAGCTGAGAGATGCAGGCTTTCCTCGTTCAGTTCGCCTTCCGCCATCTTTTGAACTGAGAAGGGGTGTGTGCTGACACCATAGATCAGTGGCTGAGCCGCCCATTTGTGCCATTGGACCTCGGCCTGCAGACACTTGTCTGATCCAGTACTGCACTCGTCGTCATTGGGAGACCGGTAGCCTACTCAGTGCAAAGTGGAAATAAGTACCACTTGCTACAGAATGTTTATTAAACATTTGGATTAGATAGCCAGCAACTATATTGAGAAAATTCAACGGTGATATAATCACCCAAGGGTTATTCTCGCCCTTCGACGAATTGCAACATAAAACGGTAATTTAGCGATTAGCTTGGTACAAGATTGCTTGGTACAGCCGCCCTTTCAGATCATTCAATATAGCCAGCTACTTTAGCGAGAGACAGTAGCTAGGCTACACTAGCTAAATCACATGCATAAAATCATTGCGTTTGTTGATGTAATCGGGGACAATTTTCGGGTTATCATTTTCTGTGTTGTTCTGTTGGAAAACCCGTACTGCAATGACAAAAGAATGTTTCAGTTGAAACACCGTCCTTGGCTGTCAAGGACAGCGTGACAACTAGCTATTTAGTTTCGTTTTGGGACTTTTTTTGTTGAGAGCCCTACTAAAACACAGGCCGTTATTGGAATATGTGTACATCTGTGTAGCCATACGCAAGTATATGTTATATATCGCCTGCTGAAGTAGGTAAGGAGACGCAAACTAGCAAGCCGTGAAGTCTACGAAGTACGAGCTATTTGGAGCAATGACAAATGTTTCGGTGGTAAAATCAGCGCTTTACAGATTGTGCGAAAATGATCCGAACTCAGCGTGGCGTTAGGCTATGCAAATTATTAACATTTTATTCCTATACCCACAGCTTTTAACGATGAGATGATTAGAAACATCGGGACATGGCAAAGGCGATAGCTTTTAGCTATAGAATCATAGCCTACGAATTCTGGAAATTCAAGATATTTCGATAGCCATATCTCTACAAATGTATTTGTTGTTAGGCTAATGTTACTGTGTATACTATTCGTATAGGCTAGGCTAGGCTATACGTTTTGCACAAGAAAGAGGAATTCTAATGGATAAGCCTACTCAAATCTGGCTACGTAAACATTAACTCGGAACACGTTTTTATCAACTTGAGCTAACACAATAGTGAACCACTAGTTGACATGTCAATCTTCGTGTTTCCTTTAATCTAGATAAAAGAATGTTTCCTGTTGTGCGGTTCACGGGCAGATTGCTGAATCCAGTGTTCCGACTTACAACTCGTGGGGGAGTAGATAAAAGGGCGATGACTGCGAGGGGGGTACCAGGTAAGGAGTTCTCCTGTGAGCAAGTTTCATAATGTTCACAAGTGCCCTCATAGGGAATCAGGGACTGCTACAACCACTGGACTTTTTATGTAGAAATTTCTGGTCAACAGGATATGAAATATGAAGGGGATGGTAGCTACATTACTTATTCCGTTATTGTATTGCTAATCAAATATCAGGACTGTGTGATTTGTTCATTTATTGTGTATTTATAGGTGTTCCGTGATATGTTTATATAGTGTAAGTTGTAAGGAAATTGTCTATTCTGTTGTAGAATATTGAATAAAGTATTATGTTATGTTCTATATGAATAGAGGAAGGGCAATTTAGTACGCGAAATCTGAAAAATATAAGTACACAATCTGGTAACCATTTTACTGATTTATATAGGTTTATGGCAGGGCTCCCCAAATCATGGTCCTCGTGGACTGAGCATTGCTGTTCCACCCTTCCATTACCTGGGAGTCAGGTGTGAAGACACTGCATTAATTGTTCAATTAACTAGGTGAGAGAAAGGAAAACCAGAACCGAATTTGGATTTGTGGGCCAGATTTGAGGTAACCCTGGTTTATGGTGTCCAATCCGTTGTGCCTACCAGGCTTTGAGTTTTCCATAATGGATCAACTTGCCATTTTATCAATTAATGCAACACAAATGGAACACATTAATGTTTGGTCACATGTTACTTGTTTATTGCATGACATTGCAGGTTGAAAAAACTCTTTCCTCATTGTCAAAAGTTGCTTTGTCACAAATCAACACTTCCCTTTTACAAAGCAATACTTATGAATAACAACATTTGTTCCCACCAATATCAAGTCTGCTTGACAGAATTTTGTCCAAATAAAAAAGTCAAATATTTCCTATGCTTGAAATATGTTTTGAAGTGCATATGCTTTGAAATGCTGTGCCCCAGTTAACAACCGAATCTGCATACTTTGCATCTTACAATAGAGGTGGACAATGTATGCAGGTTTTTGTTTCTACCAATTACCCCTGGCTCAATGAGCTAATTAGCTGTACATGCCAACGCCGGGTCACTCGTAGATTAGATCACAGTAAACGTTTTATATGGAGACACAAGAACAGTCTTCAGCTGCAATTCATGAGTTGAATTGAGCTAAACTGGCAGATCACGTAAATTGTTGGTCTAATTAAATCATTAAGAGCATCATTTAAATCATTTAATTAAATCAAATCAGGAGCAGAAGTTGTCATGAAAACCAGAAACTGATACCCTGCGGCCCTTCTAGCCCACCCCTGCCTTACAAACCCATCACCCCATACAACCAATGTTAAGAGATCTGTTTTGTGTTTTGCTCTGAGGTTGGAATGTTCCACATCAAAATCATATTTGCAGAAGCTTGACGCTAATACCCAACAACTTTAATTTCGATACCACGGTTGCTTGATCTCCCCCCTCATCCTGGAGGCTTTAAAAAAATCCCTGATATCAACCTTTCTGTGACAGTTTGCATCCATTATGTTGTTGTTGATAAAAGCATTGCACATGTTCAGTGCAGTAGGCCTATTGTTGTGAGTCTGCACATCACATCCTAAAACGACCATCCTTTTGATACCAGGAAGGGACAACTTCATTAAGAGGCTGGCAGTGTAGTGTAATGGTTAGGGAGCTGGGCTTGTAACTCAGAGGGTGCAGGTTCAAATCCCAGGTGGGGCACTGCTGTTGTACCCTTGAGCAAGGTACTTAACCTGAATTGCTTCAGTAAAATATCCAGCTGTATAAATGGATTGTATGTAAAGAAATGTAAACTGTGTAAGTCGCTCTGGATAAGAGCATCTGCAAAAATGTAAAATGTAAGAGGGTAATTGTTGCATTAGGACAAAGTGATATCAACAACGAGGCAAACGATTGTGTTTTCAATCTGTTATGTCAGGCAATCAAACAGTAACGTGATGTGACCAAATGTTCATTTGATGCACTCGTGTCGATATACATTAAATGATAAAACGGCTTTGACTAATGAATTGTTGCATTCTGTGCATTCCATGAATGTGGAATTGGGAGCGTGTTTTGACTTCAAGCGGGTTTATTTGGTTTTACATATCACTTCACTATCTTATATAATACCTTAGTTACACATTAGCTTAGCTTGGCTTACAGTTCAACTGAACGTACTATTTAGTCCGTATTTGGTCCGCGGTGAACTTCGAGCTGTGAGACACCTGCAGAGAGATGGCTTTGAGGACAGACCTGAGCCCAGGCGCTCTCCGAGCGCTGATTCGGGCGCAAGCCCACGATATCCAGAACACTTCGGGCATTGCCTCGGGTGAGGAGGGCTCTATCTCTTTAAAAAAGCGAAATTCATACTTGAGGATCGTACAGGCTATGGTACGACCGATCCCTCCTGGTCTTTCTCGTTGAGCGTCAGTGCACCAGGGTTCCTGAGAGACGCCAGTGTATTTACGGGAGCCTGCCCAGATAGTCTTAGGATATTTATGTTTGTCTGTCCTTAACTACTTTTCGTTCAATGCAGTGGCTTTATTGTAATGGCAATCATGTGATTCTTGTTGTTGTATGCCTCCTGCCTAGCAGACGCCGTTCCTGTGGATATTAGTTTGTTGTTAAATTGAAGATGACCTTGTCTTTAAAGGGTATCAGCAAACCAATGTCGTGATCCTGCCCAAGACTTTGGCGGATGACTTTGAAGCGTTCTGTCGCGCCAATAGCAGCCCCCTTCCGCTGCTGTATCGGAGCCAGCCAGGGGAGTGGGCCTGCCCTCCGCTCGCTGAGGACTCCGACATCAGGTACGTCACCCGTCATCGGACGAATTTGTGATAGACCCGAGGTCACAAGTACTCTTTTCTTTTACACAAACTGCAAAAAAATTCAGAGAATTGAGGTATAGGTGAGACAACCTTGTGGAAAGCTTGGCTATGCAATGACAAAGATAAGGTAGGTCTAGTTAGTCATTCAACAGAATGAACCATGCACCTCAATACAGTAACATAACTCATTCACTACAAGAACATTTATCTTGATGAATTATTAGCTGATTGTCTCCTCAACTGAGTTGATAGGGTTTATGCAGGACTGAGTGAATATTCATCAAAACGTTTGATTTTGGCCCACAAGATAATGTTTATTTTTATTTTTAGTGCATATTTCATGCTTATCAGGCTAAGGTTTGAGAGAATAACGGAGTTGAGGTATATTTTCTCATTTCACATCTCCTACGAACAATATTGTAGTAAGTTCCTTATTTTATGATGCATTAGTCATACCCAAATCGTGTAGTGCTCCCCAGGCAACAGAACTGACAGTAGCCTTCCCTCCGCCACCACACCATGATTTTCACTGAAAACACAGCCAGTAGCGATAGAATGCACATCAGCTGGGCGGCGGATGGCTCCTAACGCACACACTTTGGTGTGGTGTGCGCTGCCTGTCAGGGACGGTTCAAAACCTGCGTCTCTACCAGACCGGCCCTTTTCGGAGGCGGCATTTGGCTGTCCGCCTCCACAGGAGAAGGTAAAAGGCGTCTGTGGAAGAATTTTAGTCTCGGAAGAGGCGGGAACAATCGGCCCGGAATGAGTGTCTCGCTGGGACTCGTGGGGTGGGGAATTGAAATAAATAGAGGGTATAATTGGCAACCAAATTGGGAGAAAAATGGGGAAAATATTAGAAATATATATATTTTTAAGAATGCACATCAGCTGTTCCACTGCTTGTCCAACACAGGTTGGTACATGAGACCACCGAGCGATTCAGCACCTGAGGCAGCATTGAAATGAGGAACGACCACGAGGACCCCCCTCCTCCTTTCCACGCCCTGTGTTTTGTCCTGTGGCCCGCAGAACGGACTGTCCCAAGTACTGCGTCTTTGAGAACGGGCGCCTCGTGGCCCAAGTGCCCGACCTGATGTCCTTCAGCCAGAAGATGCAGGACATGGTCGCCTTCTACCTGGGCTGCAGCTTCACCTTTGAGCAGGCCCTGCAGGGCGCGGGGGTCCCGGTCCGAAACGTGGAGCAGAAGCGTAACGTCAGCATGTTCAGGGTGAGGGGGTGTGGGCGGGGCTGCCGTCTGGTGACACGGTCGACACTGCTTAAGAACGTTATTGTTCTGTTTATTACTTTATGTATCCAGGTAGGACAACTGAGAACTCAATTCTTATTTGTAGTGATGAACTGAGAATCAATGTGAGTAGGGAATAGAAGAGATTGTGTCGCCAGTACGATGCAGGGGGGATGATTAGGGTAGAGAGCTGGCTTTTAACGCCAATTTGACCAGGACACTACTAGGGTTAGTGCCTCGACACTTTGGAAAAGTGACATGGGATCTTTAGTGACCAAAGTGAGTCGGGACCTTGGGTTAATGTGTCATCTGAAGGCGTGAACCTCCTACAACACGCACACCCACACACATACAAACATACACGCACATCACATGTATGCGCACCCGCACACTTGCACATGCATGACACATGGGGTGTAGTCATAATGTGTTATTGATGGTTCATTTCAGTCAGCCAACTATAGTGTTTTTGGGAGTGATGCAGCGATGGGAGAGTGAGGCTTCATGAACCGCAGATATTGCGGTGGACCTGCCATGTGCTGTCAGCATGAATCAATCAATCTGCTTTGCCAGCTGTAGGGCAAAGCACAACGATTGATCCGTACTGACGGCACATGGCAGGTCCACCCCGATCTGTGGTTCGTGAAGCCTCACTCTCCCATCGCTGCAGCAAATAGTGTCAGAAACCCCAGTTTATTGGTCAGCTGCGCTTCAGTGGGCGGGACTTGGCCTGACCGTGCGCCTCGCCTCTCCCCTCTTCTGTCGTCACACCCAGACCTCGCTGGCGTGTCACAGAGTGGGCGTGTTCCAGTGCCCAGTAGTGGTGTCCATGCGCCCGGTGCCCGAGGGGAAGCTGGACGCTGCGGCGCAGGCCTCGCACCTGGCCCCCATGGCCCACGGGGGCCCCATCCACATCGGGGACCCAGGTGTGCGCTGGTGACGGGTGCTCAGACAGGGCTACCACGCTCCTTCAAGATCCCAGCCACTGGCTTTGATGGATGATGTTGACATTGCATTATTTCACACCACAGATGAAATTTGACAATATTAATTAATTAATTATATAAATGAATATATAAATAATTAAATGTGAAAAAATAAATAATGACATGCAGAAATACATAATTCAATATTTTACATTTAATTATTTATGCTGACATTTCCCTTTTTATTGAATTAATGAATATTGGCGCACTATTTCCTCCACAGGAGAAATCCCTCTTTCTGAAAACTGGCTAATCTCTCCAGTTTTAGCAACCAGCTTTTTCTTTTTTCACCCATTATTGTGCCTGAATCACTGAGATTAACTTAGAGTTGTGCAGGGAAACAATAACACTTGTGTAAATGTGTTGCTCAACATTGTGCACGTTGTGGTTGAGTTGAGCAGAGCGTTTAGTGGCCAAGCTGTGAGGTAAAAACTGCACACCTAGCAATCCGGATCATCACGGGTGCCGGACTGCTCCAGGGCCACAGTGGGCCGAGGTTACTGTAGTGTGCCCTGGCCAGGCCTGCCCGGCATCCCCCAAAGTCCTCATTCAGAGTCCCCACCATCAGCTCTCCATCTCCCCCCCCAGCTCTGATCGGGATCCAGGACGTGTCCCAGCCGGAGTACGGCGAGGCGGTGGAGCCCGCTCCCGGGGACGTGCCGGTGTTCTGGGCCTGTGGGGTGACGGGCGTGGAGGCGGTGCAAAGTGCCAGTGAGTGAAACTATGTTTTAACACACTGGATCACACTTCATTTTTTCAATTATTTTTTTTTTTTTTCTTGTCAATTTTAATTCTTTATGTAACTTTTATGGAGGACCCAGTTGTCATTGGTCACGGTGACCTAAATGTTATACTTTTAAAAAAAAAAAAAAAAATTCTATATAATTTGTTTCTGATTTTATCACATTTTCTCCCAATTTAGTAGCCAATTACACCCTCTATTTTTCATCTCAATCCCCCCCACGTATTGTGAGTCCACTGCCGTGTTATGTCATAGATTAAACAATTATAGCCTGGAAAACAGGTTTTAAAAAATAATAATCATGGAATTGAGCTTAAATGAATAAAAGTTAAAAAGGAACTGAAGATTATTCTCATTAATTTTTAACTGTACAAGTTTGCTGACCTCCAGGTGAACTGTTCAGTCTTGTTTAGGTTGCGGTTAAGAAGAGACAGGCCAGAGCGGTTTATCATTCACCTTGGTGTCTTGTTTGCAGAATCACCGCTGGCGTTCACCCACTCACCTGGCTGCATGTTCCTCACTGATAGAGAAAGCCCAACTGCCACAGTGACCTCTGACCCTGAACAATGCCCCTTGGCCTTCTGCATCTCCCAACAGCCCCTGCACTACAGCCTGGTATCCAAGGCAACCGTCCAGCGGATCCGAACCCTGGAGCAGATTATTGGGGAGGATCCAGGTATCCCAGAATGCACTACGGTTGGAACGAGTGGAGAGAGCGCACACAGGCAGGCAGGCAGGCAGGCAGGCAGGCAGGGTTTTACAAAAGGAAGTCATCTCCTTGATAAACGGGTTACAATGCGAGGGCAGGATTCTCAGTCAATAAAATGCCTTGTTAACGGTCCGTTTCAAGGTCGCTCGCTTACAAACAAGGTCCTTAAAAAGTATAAAAACTGTCCTTGAAAAGCCATTCAATTTGGCATCACAAATACTGCAGGATCCCAGGTAGAAAGAGAAGTTGGTTATGTGCGACAGAGTGACCAGAGTTTTGTCACGTAAATGTTACACCCAGTCCATATCGGTTTGAGTCTTTCCAGGTCTTACTGGAAGCAGATCAGTGCACTGAGTGGAATCCACCAACAGACAGCTTCCACTCAGGATGCTCACCTGCATCCATTGTCTCAAACTGCCATGCATCAGGAGTGCTGGTTACATCCATCAGCAATAGGCATGGATGCATCGTGTCCTGCACTAGGGGATGAGGTTGGCTCCAATTTTCTCCAATAACTCACCTCACTTGCTTTCTTTTTAAAGTAAAAAAACAAAAATCAGTAGACCCTGTCCAGGACCAGGATTGAGCACCTCAGATTTAGGGGAAAAATGTGTCCATGATGTAGGTGTCTATTCCCATGCCTGTGGTGTGGGGCCAGCCAGACACTGACCCCTGGTCCCTGAACCCTGAACCCTGAACCCTGACCCCTGTTTGACCTTGTGTTCCAGGCCAGAGGGGGATCGAGGTCCTGCTTGTCCAGGATGAGCTCCTCAAATCCTGCCTGTCCCTGTCCCACTCCTCATCAGTCCTCATCACCACCGGCTTCCCCACCCACTTCATGCATGACCCACCCGAGGAAACCGATGGACCGCCTGGTGCTATCGCCATGGCGGCCACCCTCCAGGCCCTCGGCAAGGAGGTTGCCATAGTTACGGACCACCGTGCCCTGGAAATGAACGCCCGGATCATGGCAGATGCTGTGGAGAAAGGTAGAGTTGTGTTTGTGCGTCTGGGCATGTGTGTGTGCGCGTGCATGTGCACGTACATGCTTTTCCAGTTATCTATGTACAGTGCCTTCAGAAAGTATTCATCCCCTTCAGATTTTGATATGCTGCTAGCTCAAATTGAAATGCATTCATGTGGGAGCTTTTTTTTGTTGTTGTTTTTTTTCAGCTGCACAAATTAGTCTATAATATCTTGATGGAAAGAAAAATCTGCAAAATTGACACGTAATGCAAAACTCAAAGCTTAAATGTGAAAAGTATTCATCCCCTTTGGTGTGACACTCCAAACTGAGCTCAGGTGCCTCCAATTGGAAAGAATACGGAACTCCCCTGGCACTGCCTCGAGCAGGCCGACCTCGAAAACTGAGCACCCGAGCAAGAAGGACCTTGGTCAGGGAAGTGACCAAGAACCCAATGACCACCCTGACAGAACTACATTATAGTTATTAAATTACAGGCATTTACATGTAATGTAATGTAACTAACCACCGTAGCTGAGATGGGAAAACCTGTCCAGAAGAGCACAATCTCTGCAGCGCTCCACAGAAGCGCCTCCTACTGGAGAGTGGCCAGACAGAAGCCTCTGCTGTGAAAGGACCACGTGGCAGCATGCCTGGAGTCTGCAAGAAGGCACGAGGCTAAGGAAGCTACGCCTAGCGCAAACCAAACACGGCTCATCAACCGTGTCACCACATCCCTACCACAAAGCATGTTGGTGGCAGTATGATGTTACGGGGATTGAGGGAACAATGAATGGAGCCAAATACAAGGCAAATCCTTGAGGACAACCTGCTTTAGTCAGTCCTTGACTGGGGAGAAGGTTCAGGTTTCAACAGGACAACAACCCCAAACACGCAGCCATAGCAACACCGGAATGGCTTCAGAATAAGTGTCCTTGAGTGGCCCTGGGAAAAGCTCAGACTTGAATCCCATTGAGGATCTGGAGAGACGTGAAGATTGCGGTTCACAGACGTTTCCCCATCCAACCTGACCCAAAAAAACATTTTAATGTATTCAATTCTGGTTGAAATTCTGGTGAATACTTTCTGAAGGCACTGTATGTCTGGAATTATCCCAGTTGAGATTTTGTTTGCTCTGAAGCACAGGAAAGTAAGTCACTAAAAGGAATGGAGGACAGACCAAGAAAAAAAAAAGTAGAGAAATATGAGCGAGGTAAAGCAAGGCGAGCAGAGGGAAAGCAGCTTTCCCCTGAGGTAAAAACACATGATAAATGGATTCGATTTTCCATTTTACTTTCCAGGCACTGAGCAGACACTCTTACGCAGAGTGACTTACAATGAGCGCATTTTAAAAATGGCAAGAACAATCACAGCTAGAGCAAGAGATCAGTACAGCAACAACACAACAGACGTCATCGTAGACGGCTGCACACCGCAACCTATAAAACAGGGAGAGAAAAGCTACCACTTCAAGTCTGGCTTAAAGGCTGCTTCCCAAACCCAAAACAAATTCTGTGTGGGTGGAATAATCACATGCAAGTTGAACCTTTTTTTTTTTTTTGTTTTGTTTTTTTTGTTCTAACTTTAGAAGCATCAGTCTTGTTTGGTTGGTTCTTACTTGGCTGATAATGGACACCAGTGACTCATAAAAATAAAACTTGTGTGTACTGAAGAATGACGTGAACTGTAACGTTCACTGGAGTGCCATTCCCATTTACTATTGAGGTAAGGCGAATGTGGTGACTAACCTTGCCTGGGTTAAGGTGACAGTGGTGACGGTGACGATCATGTTTCCAGGGTAAATGGCTTGTTGTACATGTGAGAAAAAAGCGTAGAAGTGTAAAGTGTGGAAGAGAGATGCGTGGTGGTGTCCTATGAGCAGGCCGTGGTGGTGTCCTAGCCCTGAGCAGGCTCTGTGTTCAGTGATAAAGCCCCGCCCCTCTCTCACAGGTGTGATCCCGCCCCCTCTCATTGGATGATCTGCCCCCTCTCACAGGTGTGATAAAGGCCCTGCCCCCCCACTCGCTCACAGGCTCTCTCACAGGTGTCCCCCTCACAGGTGTGATAAAGCCCCTGCCCTCTCTCTCACAGGTGTGATAAAGCCCCCCTCTCCCTCTCTCACAGGTGTGATAAAGCCCTGCCCCCCTCTCACAGGTGTGATAAAGCCCTGCCCCTCTCACAGGTGTGATAAAGGCCCTCTCTCACAGGTGTGATAAAGGCCCCCCCCCCCTCTCACAGGTGTGATAAAGCCCCTCCCCCTCTCACAGGTGTGATAAAGGCCCTGCCCCTCTCTCACAGGTGTGATAAAGGCCCTGCCCCCTCTCTCTCACAGGTGTGATAAAGGCCCTGCCCCTCTCTCTCTCTCACAGGTGTGATAAAGGCCCTGCCCCTCTCTCTCTCTCACAGGTGTGATAAAGGCCCTGCCCCTCTCTCTCTCTCACAGGTGTGATAAAGCTCCAGGTGTGATAAAGCCCTGCCCCTCTCTCTCTCACAGGTGTGATAAAGCCCCACCCTCTCTCACAGGTGTGATAAAGCTCTGCCCCTCTCTCTCTCTCACAGGTGTGATAAAGCCCGCCCCTCTCTCTCTCTCACAGGTGTGATAAAGCTCTGCCCCTCTCACTCTCTCACAGGTGTGATAAAGGCCCTGGCCCTCTCTCTCTCTCACAGGTGTGATAAAGGCTCTCTCTCTCCACAGGTGTGATAAAGCTCTGCCCCTCTCTCTCACAGGTGTGATAAAGGCCCTGCCCCAGGTGTGATCTCTCTCTCTCTCACAGGTGTGATAAAGGCCCTGCCCCTCTCTCTCTCTCACAGGTGTGATAAAGGCCCTGCCCCTCTCTCTCTCTCACAGGTGTGATAAAGGCCCTGCCCCTCTCTCTCTCTCACAGGTGTGATAAAGGCCCTGCTCTCTCTCTCTCACAGGTGTGATAAAGCTCTGCCCCTCTCTCTCTCACAGGTGTGATAAAGGCCCTGCAGTCCCTCTGCTAAAGGCCAGTTTCACAGGTGTGATAAACTCACAGGTGTGATAAAGGCCCGGACTAAAGGCCCTGCCCCTCTCTCTCTCTCACAGGTGTGATAAAGGCCGCAGTCCCTCTGCTCAGTTTCCAGGACTCGGGCCCTGACTCCGCACTGCGCTTCTTGTGTCATGACGGCGACCCAAAGACGCCTAGGTGATGTGATTAACAAGGCCGGGGAGGTGTTTGGGTGTTACCATAACTTTACGTTACAGGCATTTAGCGGACGCTCTTATCCAGAGCGACTTACACAGTGGCTGTGCATTGCATTTACATACAGTCCATTTGTACAGCTGGATATTTTACTGAAGCAATTCAGGTTAAGTACCTTGCTCAAGGGTACAACGGCAGTGTCCCAGTGTGACATACAAGTCCAGTTCCCTAACCGTTATGCTACATTGCCTCATACGGGCTGGCAGTGTGGTATAATGGTTAGGGAGCTGGGCTTGTAACTCAGAGGTTGCAGGTTCAATTCCCCGGTGGGACACTGCTGTTGTGCCCTTGAGCAAGGTACTTAAAATATCCAGCTGTATAAATGGATTGTATGTAAATAAATGTAAACTGTGCAAGTTGCTCTGGATAAGAGCGTCTGCTAAATGCCTAAAATGTAAATGTAATACGCAGTAGACTTGCTGGTGTCTTTGTGTGCAATCCCTCTGAAATCATCCTCAAATTGATATTGACTTTTTTCAAAAGGCACTGCTGAAACATCAAGCGGTTTGCGGTGTCCGGTTCTAGTGATATAAAATAAAAAAATAATTTTAAAAATCCAAATGTTGGACCCACTGTATCTAACTTTTCCCCAATCAATTGATCAATCTTCTGGACTTCTGAAAGAAAAAACTATACTGTATTTGTTTGGTGCAAAAATCCTTTATTTTTTATTTTTTTTTGCTTAGATTTTTCTGTGGGGACAATTTGTTTTGTAATTCCCCCACTGAAGTAAGTGTTAAAAAGTGCACTTTTTGGTGCGTCATTCTCATTGGCTGTTGCAATTCCCAGGTTTGACCACCTGGTGGCAATAGAGCGCAGCGGCCGAGCGGCCGATGGGAACTACTACAACATGAGGGGAGTGAATATCAAACACCTGCTGGACCCCATCGATGACCTGTTCACCGCAGCCAGTTCCATCGCGGGGATCAACACCACAGGTATGCTGAGAGAGACCTTTACCATCACCTTCCACGGCAGAGACAACCCGCTTATCTCTTACCTTCTTAAATAAATACAGACATATAGACATATTACGCATTCCTTTATAATGATCACCAATCGGTGAAAAATGAGAAATGTATTAAGATGGATACCAGCAGGAACATTGTCAGTTGCTGAAGAATAATTTAATAAATAGGAGCTGATCATGGGAGCTTAACTGCTCTGTAAATATTACTGGAACGTGTTTCAGGCAATCACAGCATCCTGATGTGGAATTAACATGTCATAACTGCACATAATATATATATATATATAATATACGCCATTTAGCAGACGCTTTTATCCAAAGCCACTTACAGTAGTGAATGCATACATTTTTCTGTATATTTGGTCGCAATGGGAATGAGAACACATCGCTTGTGTCTTCGTGGCAGCTCACGTTAACATTTGTACTTTTTATTCATTTAGCAGACTTGCGTATCTTGATTAAATTATAGTGTATACAATAAGGTTACAGTGTGGCCGTAAGTGAAGTGCCATACAGGTTAAATGCCAAACTGAAGGCAAACTATTAAGACAAGTCGATATTAAAAGAGCCGTAGCATGAATTGCAAAGAGCGCCAGTAGTGTAGAAGTGGCTGAAGACCAGGGCATCTGTTCTACTTCAGTTGATCAGTAGTGCTTAGTGATGTGCTCCTTGGTAAATGTTCCCTGTCTATGATCTATATCTAGGCTATTGCTGTATTCTCTCTCTTCCTCCCTCTGTCCCTCCCTCTCTCTCTCTCTCTCTCTCTCTCTCTCCATAATAATACTTCCAGAGTTACTCTGGATGATGAACAGTGAAGTACCGCTGTGCAGTGATTAAGAACGGGCCATTTGAAGCGTTTATTCCCGAGGGCTCCACCCCCGCTCTGTTTCCCGGGCAACTGGCTCATGCGTCTGTCCGCATTGCAGGGATCGGGGACGGCGGTAACGAGCTGGGCATGGGCAAGGTGAAGGAGGCCGTGCGGACCCACATGCCCAACGGGAACCTCATCGCCTGCGACGTGGCGGCCGACTTCGCGGTCGTCGCAGGTAGGCCCCTCCCACCCTGCGACTGGCCTCTCCCTTGTCGCCGCCTCGGGCCTGAGAATAGTTTACCCACAATCTTCTGTGCCCCTGCAGCCAGCACAGGGCTAAGTTACCCACAATCCTCTGCCCCTGCAGCCAGCACAGGGCTAAGTTACCCACAATCCTCTGTACCCCTGCAGCCGGCACAGGGCTAAGTTACCCACAATCCTCTGTACCCCTGCAGCCAGCACAGGGCTAAGTTACCCACAATCCTCTGTACCCCTGCAGCCGGCACAGGGCTAAGTTACCCACAATCCTCTGTACCCCTGCAGCCGGCACAGGGCTAAGTTACCCACAATCCTCTGTACCCCTGCAGCCAGCACAGGGCTAAGTTACCCACAATCCTCTGTACCCCTGCAGCTGGCACAGGGCTAAGTTACCCACAATCCTCTGTGCGCCTGGCCTGAGAGGAGGTTCCTCAGTCGCCACTGCTCCTTCTCGCCCTGACTCAGTGGAGGTCTCGCCGCTGCATGGCTTGTGAAGCGGGCAGCGCATACAGGAGTAATGAAGGCAGTGTGGTATAATGGTTAGGGAGCTGGGCTTGTAACGTTAAGGTTGCAGGTTCAATCCCCAGGTGGGACACTGCCGTTGTACCCTTGAGCAAGGTACTTAACCTGAATTGCTTCAGTTAATGTCCAGCTGTATAAATTGATTATAAAAAATGTAAACTGTAAGTCGCTCTGGATAAGAGCGTCTGCTAAATGCCTGTAATGTAATGTAATGTAATGAAGTGGATTGCGTTATTGATAGTGGATCGCGTTATTGATGGTGGATCGTGTTATGATAGTGGATCGTGTTATTGATAGTGGATCGCGTTATTGACAGTGGATCGGGGAACTTTCCCAACCAGTGGTATCGTTAGGCTCTGCTTTCTCAGCGCTGAGAATGTCAACATCACGAGACAAAAAATAACTTGCTGCCACGTCGACGCTCCTCGCTGCTTGGAAAAAATGTGATGTACGCTCGACACGCATGACAACAGTGCTATTGACGGTGACAGAATTTATGCGCAGAGCAGAAAGCCCATAAATCATAAGCCTTTTAGAAGGTCGGTGTAGATTACTGATTCAGGAAGCAGACTGTAGTTCCACTGTACAGATTCACATTGGGATATTCTTCTCTTTGCACTGTTTACTTCAAATTCAAGGCATGATTGCAATTGCACTAAATTTGTAAATGGAATAAAGGGAGCTGTAAAAGTAAAATGTTAGGGAGCTGGGCTTGTAACTTAGAGGTTGCAGGTTCAATCCCCAGGTGGGGGCACTGCTGTTGTACCCTTGAGCAAGGTACTTAACCTGAGTTGCTTCAGTAAAAATATCCAGCAGTATAAATGGATTGTATGTAAAGAAATGTAAACTGTGTAAATTGCTCTGGATAAGAGCGTCTGCTAACTGCTTAAAATGTGAAAATGTAAAATGATGTAGTTACTAAAAGCAAAAGTTCTCTGACATTTTTTAAACATTGATTGTAGTCACCCAAAATAAACTGTAAAATAACAGTGTGACTTCGCACAGTGCTCCAAAAATAAACCGTTAGCAGGACTGTAGAATGTGAGAATGCACCTTGCCTCATTTACTGGTCAAGGTTTACCGCCGCACCCAGGGAAGGACTTAAAAAATAAAAACAACTCTGTGCATGTTGAGTTCTCTACTGCGCCCCCCACCTGTAAGCATGTGCAACTGCAGAGTGGCATGTCATGCAAAATCACGAGGTCAGTTCTGCCAGGAAGTATTGCTTCCTATCTGGCAGTGGGACATGTGGAGGTGAACCTGTAGGCCAGCTTCCGCGCGCGCGGGGGATGACAGTACGATACGAACGAGAGCGGCCAATCGTGGCGTCACGGCAGGTTGGCGGCATGCAGATGCAGGAGAAGTGGTTTCCCGTTATTGCGTCAGTCTTTCTGTGACTGATGTCACCAAAGAAGAAGCGAAACACCGGGGGCGGCCATCAGGTCCTCTCTCTCTCTCTCTCTCTCTCTCTCTCCCTGTGACCTACGTGACCCAGAGCGCCAGATGTGCTGACGAACTGTACTTGAGATGTTGAACTTTCTCCAGGAAACACAAACAGAGAAATGTCAGCTTCTCTACATAATTACCAGGAGCAGAGAGCGCAGTTAGCAGACGCTCTTATCCAGAGCAAGCAAATTAATTCAATCCATTTATTGCTGGGAAAGGTTGGGAAGAACTGTCTTAAGCAACTGGGGATTGTGTAATTAAAATAACATTTTACTTTTTGTCACGTGGGGAAAGGTTGGGAAGTTAGCAACTTAGTTGCTTGTGTGTAGACTGCCCGCTGTTCTCAGTACACTGAGGGTGGATAGTGCTGCTCTGAATAGTGTCTCCTCTGCAACTCCTCCCCCTCCCCCCCCCAGGTGTGTCTAACTGGGGGGGCTACGCGGTGGCATGTGCCCTCTACCTGCTGAACCTCTGCCCCATCCACGAGCGCTACCTACGCCGAGGCCTGGGGTCCCCCCCGACATCCCAGCAACACAGCGACTGGGCCGCCAGCCTGCCCACCGTCACCAAGGTGAGACAGCCTGGCACCGCCCCACTGTTGGCCTGCCCACTATGGCCACTATGCCCACTATGGCCACTATGGCCACGGTGATATACCCCTGTCCTGCCCCATTTGAACTCAGCCCAGTTACCTGTTTACTGGCACCAAGATGAGACCCTCTTCAGAATGACCTGGACCAGCACACCAGGTTCAGGGTGGCCCGGCCCCACCAACATCTGAAAATGTCCGGCGTGTAAAGTCTGTTACTGTTTTTAGGTCTCTTTTAAAAGCCAGCACAGATCGGCGTAACGGCACCAGTGAAGGAGAGCTCGGCATCGGTTGACTCGGAGCTGGGCGGTCTCTCCTCGCTTTGTCATTTGGTGTATTTGTTCCCCGTGGCTGACACATCCTTCTGCCACCCGGTCTCCAGGAGGAGGAGCTCTTGGCCATCCTGGTGAACTGTGGGATACGCAGCGGCAAAACCGGGAACCTGGCGATGGAGGTGGACGGCCTGCCCTTCCGCCCCGCCCACTCCACCCTGATCCAGCGGCTGAGTGATGTCACCCTGCAGCCCCGCCCACTCCACCCTGATCCAGCGGCTGAGTGATGTCACCCTGCAGCCCCGCCCACTCCACCCTGATCCAGCGGCTGAGTGATGTCACCCTGCAGCCCCGCCCACTCCACCCTGATCCAGCGGCTGAGTGATGTCACCCTGCAGCCCCGCCCACTCCACCCTGATCCAGCGGCTGAGTGATGTCACCCTGCAGCCCCGCCCACCACTGGCCTGAACCACGCCTTTCAGTCACTGACGCACACGTCTCACACCGTTGTTCCCACAGATGGAAAGAGAAATGCTTGTTTTAAGTTTCCTCTGACACAGTTGCCCCTAAACATGAGCGGTGTACCACTGCTGAACAGGCGGTGAGCCACGACCGCTCTTCGTCTGATCGGAAAAACAAACGCATTCCAACAAGTCATCGATAACATGCATTGAGCAAAAAAAAACTAAAAAACTAGCCGCTGTTGTTAAACTTCAAATATTCGCGTATCGATATATATTTTAAACCAAGTATTTCAACATTATCGACTATTTCACACAGTCATTAGTGGTTAGAACATGTTCGCTTACACCTTTTGTGGCTTGTTAAGCCAGTGGTCCAAGGAATCATTTTTTCACACAAGCGACTATGCCGCCAATGGGAGATGTGCCCTTCCTCCGGTTGCAGACGGCCTCCAGTAGTACTTTGTGCCCTCACGAGCGAGGGCATCAGAGCGCACACACACTTCATCTCCAGCCAATCGAGAGGCATAATTGTAACTCTTTCTTGCTAAAGCACAAAACCTGTGGATGTGCGTCACCTTACTTGCCGCGGAAACGTTATCGAAGGTCTTTCATTTGCCACTCTCACGGGGACTTTACGGAACACTGAATGTGGTTATTCATGAATGATTTATTGATAAAGCACTTTCCGTACAACATTTCAAAGTAAACCGGGTAGAAGGGTAGGGCCCGAGAGATTTGTCGTTTGGTCTGTACCCCAGTTTAGTACCAATGCGTGCCTTGCCTGCATGAAGAGCCAAGAGCCGGGCCAGAGGCGTTTCAGAGAGGTAGAGCCACGGAAATCAGTTGCCTGAAATACTCCCGCCTGCAGCTGCTTCTCATCAAATTCAAACTAATGAGCCCCAAAATACATTTCCTGCCATTTCTTGAAATATTTTGTACTTAATAAATTAATTAAAAGTAAATATTGTGGTTGACCTTTCAGCATTTGTTTTATTTTTTTGTGCCAATGGAACACTCTCTGGAATTCTTTCTGTTGCAAGTAAAATAAACTATCCTTGGGATCTTGTCAACCGATGCCTTTACCTCCCCTGGAGAACATGTAGTGTGTGTTTTAGTTATCGTATAATTGCTCTACAGTGAAATGGCTTCTCCTGTGAATGAGAGGCTGTCAAGGTTTTTATTTTTTATTTTTTTTTTTTATTCAAAAAACCCCTGCAAAAACAGGAAGTCATTTATATTTGTGCATTCCCTGGCTGGGAGTGCTGATGCATGTGTGCTTCTGTGTGTCAGTGTATTTCATCTGAAGGGTGAGGTGGTGGCTGAGGAAACTACAGGGGAAATACCCCCCTCAGGCAAGTGAGCCAATGGAAGAGAGGGAGAGAAAGTGAGGGGTGGGGGAGAGACAGTGAATCAATGTGTCAGAGTCAGAGAGCGAGTGGGTGAGGGGGGAGAGAGAGGGAACAGGAAAGGAGAATGTGACGGGGAGATAGAAAGAGAAGTTAGAGAGATAAGGAGGGGGAGCAGATGTTTGAGGGGGTTGAACGTTTTGAAGTCGCCCAAAAGGTAGAATCCACAGGTCTGCCGAATTTGCCGTGAAAACCGTGGACCTGGAAATGATAGGGAGAGAGGGAGAGAGACACACCCCCCCCCCAACGACCTACTCAGAGGGAAAGGTTGCAAGAGGAATGAAGAGTCAAAGGGAGCTACATACACGTCAAGGTAACACGTGGGCGGTAAACTGTTCGTACACATGTTGAAGTTGTCACTTTCATTCTGAACACGCAAACCCAAATCACCACAACTACTTCACATTTTACATTTACATTTTAGGCATTTAGCAGACGCTCTTATCCAGAGCGACTTACACAGTTTACATTTCTTAACATACAATCCAATTATACAGCTGGATATTTTACTGAAGCAATTCAGGTTAAGTACCTTGCTCAATGGTACAGCAGCAGTGCCCCACCTGGGAATTGAACCTGCAACCTCTGAGTTACAAGCCCAGCTCCCTAACCATTACACTACACTGCCTACTTCAAATGACCACTACCAAACACGATGGTGAAAATGTGCCACAGAAATATGGCATTTGCTTATGGACAGCTGAAATAAGCTCTGGCCTGCATACTGTCTAAATATTTTGCATGATATATACGGTGGATATGAAAGTGGCATTTTTACATTTTGTTTTCTTACTAAATTTCTCACCACTGTTCACAAAAATACCCTTTGGCATTTTTCTTAATTACAAATTTAAAAAAACAATTGATTCCATAGGTATTCATTCTTGGAATCAAAAGTTCTGGGTTTAGCTTTGCACATCTGGGATTTCTCACCACTGTTCACACAAAATACTCTACAATGTCAAATTAAAAAAACAATTCTGGGTCTATTCCAGACCTTTACTGAAAAATGCATGCATTTTCTGTAATTGTTCTTGACAAAATTGCTAAATGGCATATATATATATTCCATCAGGTTGGATGGTGAACATCAATTTTCCACAGTAATCTTTCCACAGATTCTCAATGGAATTGAGGTATGGGCTTTGAAATTCTTTTTTTTTTGTAAACCACTCCAATGTGGCTTTTGCTGTATGCTTTTGGGTCATTTGCTTTTAATGTTTTTGGTCTTCATGATGAAGCTCTTGTTTGCAAATGCGGGGTTCGAATGTGAGACCTCTCACAGACTGGTGTGTTTAATTTTAAATAATTTCAAACACCTTAATTGTACACAGATGAGCTCCAATCAAATAATTCTGTGACCTCAAGACAATTGATTGCACCAGAGTTTATTTCGGTGTCTTCACAAAAGGGCTGAATACTTACGGAATCAATTATGGTCTGTTTTTTATTTGTGATGAATTCAGAAAAAGCTTTAGAGTTGTTTTTTTATTTGACATTCTAGAGTATTGTGTTGATCAGTGGCAAGAAATCCCAACTAAATCCATTTTGATTCCATGAAGTAAGAAAATAAAATGTGGAAAATGCCAAAGGGGGTGAATACGTATTATATCCACTGCATGAATAATGTGTTAGTATTTTTTTAACGAGAAACTGTGAGAATTATCATGCTACATATTTAGACCATATATGATATGTTGTTTTGTATTTGAATGCCTTTCAGGATATTTCAACATGTTGGTATTTCATTAGAGGAGCGATGGACTGGCTGTCGAAAAACCAGGAAGTCCTTAAATGGAGAGGTTCCAAAATGTCACAGTGCATTGCACTTTAGCCGCAATACAGGATGTCAGACTTCTCGAATCCCCCTCCCCCCTCGAGCTGTCATCCAACCACCTCATTCAACTGAACACTGCTTCAATCAATGGCAATGAATAAAAACAGACCCTCAAAACATTCTCTTGTGCAGGGTAATACTGGCGTCATGTACTTTAATTTGATGTACATGTTTAATATCTGCATGATACATTTTTTTTACAGAAAAATGTTCAACATGATCCAAAAAAGAAATGTCAAAAATCATGCCAAAAAAGGTAATACAAACATAGCTTAATACATTTGCAAATTCGTAGGATTCCAATGTATGCACGCACACGCACACACACAAATTCCAGGCTAGAGAAATATCTGCGATTCTCAAGACAGTCCATGCATTTCCTGCATCAGTGAGCACAGCACAATACTGTTAAACAGTTGCTTGCCACAAAGCAAGTTTCCCAGACCAAAAACAACACACAAAGTACACACTGCAGGATGCAGGAACCCATTCGCTGACTGACGATACAAAAACAACACAATTAAGTCCTATAAAAATATACTTTATGCATCACATGGTAAAACAGACTTTGACCGAAGCCTCACTAGACATGCCTGTACACACAAGCACAGACATTTAACCGGGAAGACGGTAAACCAACCATTTTACCATTTAATTTGTGCCCATGTGACACACAATGGCAAGGCTTACGCCTGCCGTCCATTTTGTGAATTTGATTTTGTCCTTTTGTGGAATGGCACTTTTCATAAAAATCCAGTCTGGAAAGTGTATTACGGTTTAATATTAGGCCAAAGAGAAATGGCAAGAAAAATAGACTTTTCCCTGGAGGCCTGTCTTTCCGTGTGCTTTCTAGTGCCGTCAGAATTGAGAATACTTTTGTGCGCTTTCCTCTCAAACGCACGCCTTTACACACAGTGCCAGATGCCCGTAGCGTACAATCAGGACATGGCATGACAGGTCACGCACAGACACGGCCTCCCCCTCTGTTGTTTACCCTCCCGTGCCTGTTTACCCTCCCCTCGTAAAATAGCGTTACCAGGACTTGTTTACCCCCCCGTCCCATCCCTTCTTGTGTTTTCCCAGGCCATGGAATAGGCCACATGGGACCCCCACATCACATCTTTCACACCCCTTGTGGATATTTACCCCCTCCCCCTCCCTTTGCTGTGCAATTCACTTATAAAAATATCAAACTTCACTCTCCAAAATGGTCTTTAATGTCAGTTGTGGAACATGAGCTGAAGCAAGCAATGCACTACCGGACTTAGGACGGCTTGTGACAGCTCGCCTCGAGGCAGAACGCCAAATTTTACGGCAGTCAGACCAAATAAACCAAGTCAAAAACGAATGAACTGGACACAGGAGACTGCCATGGTCCAGAAGCCACTGAGTTACAAATGCACTTGAAATGCAGCCTGTGGCAGCTCTGTTAGATGTTAAATGCATTATACTGTTTTCTCCCTTGTCTAAATTATGCCCTCTTTGGTGGTTCCACACACTTGTTTGAACTGTCGGGCAGTCAGTGTGCGCATTCATAGCTATATTCTCAATCGGTATGGGACTCACCTAGCTGAAGCCAGTGCGGATGAGTACATCTTATCCGAGAAGCGTTCCCTGCTTAGTGCGGAAGACTGGGTGTTCCTCCTGTACAAATCAGCTTCTCAGACGCCTAGCGCAAACAAACTTCTCAAGATGTGAGCTTGTTTAGAAAGCGGCAAGTGCATTCAGTCTAGTTTCATAGTAGCATTGCGTTTCATTGGCACAGGACAAACAACAAAAGGATTCTTAGTAACTTAGTGACCATTTAATGTCAATCAGGATAAAAGATTCCACAAGACACTGCTGCGAGAAATTGATGCAATGAAGCTAATATTCCCTGAGAATTACTGTTCAGTTTTAGGGTTTAAAAAAAAAGAGAAAAAAAGCTTGTAAACCTCACATGACAACCTCATCAACAAATTGTATCGATGACTATGGCCAAACCACAGGGTCCAGTCAAAGATTTGGGCAGGATTCAGTTCGGGGGTGGTCTCCTTCAGCTGTGGCCCTCAGGAGAAACATGCCCTCCTCGCACCTCAGAAGTCCAAATGAACCCCATTCCACATATTTTATTCAACTGATATGTTTGAGCCCTTTTCTTTCTGGTTAAAAAGTCCGAAACAAAATGAATAAATAAAGTGATAAAACCTACAGGGCTGTGGACCTTAGGACCAGAGTTGAGCTGTCCTGGATTTGGTCCCCGGTCCAGTTTGTCCACACAGTCCCCTTTGCCCCGCCCTGTACTGTCTGTCTCGTCGGACGTCCGGGGCAGCTCCAATCCCGTGGTGCCATTCACATTTGCCACTGAGGAGGGGCCAAAGTGGTCGGGGCCACAGCAGAAGACCCTGGCGCAGGCCTCCCGGGCCCAAAGGATCTCCCTCTGCGCGCTCTCCCCACGAAGCAGTAGAGCGCCGGGTTGGCCACGCAGTTGAAGCTGGTGAGCATGAGCGAGAAGTGGTAGTAGTTGAAGATGCTCTCGATGAACGGGCAGCCGTACTCCATCGCGGTGCGCACCAGCAGGAACAGGTGGTAGGGCGAGAAGCACACCAGGAAGATGAAGATGGTGCTGCTCACCAGCTGCTTGATGCGGGTCTTCTGCGCGCTCTGGGTGCCGGCGCTCTTGTCCACCGCCCGCAGGACGCGGAAGTACGAGGCGCCGAGGATGCCCAGCGGGAAGAGGTACCCCACGAAGAAGCGGTAGTAGTTGACGGGCCGCTCCCAGTCCCGCATGGGGTAGTGCTCGAAGCACACCGACTGGTTGGTCTGGTCCGTGCTCAGCTCCTTGTGGCGGAAGAAGACGACGCCCACCGCTATCTCCTTCAGCCAGATGAGGGCGCTGACGGCGGCCGCCGGCCGCATGCTGCGCAGTGCGGAGAAGCGCAGCGGGTAGACCACGGCCAGGTAGCGGTCGATGGAGATGCAGCAGAGGAAGCCGATGCTGATGTAGATGTTCTCGTAGAGCAGGAAGCCGCACAGCTGGCACAGCCACTCGTTCTGGTTCCAGTTGTCGCCCTTGAC
This sequence comes from Aldrovandia affinis, assembly GCA_029706075.1. Taxonomy (NCBI): domain Eukaryota; kingdom Metazoa; phylum Chordata; class Actinopteri; order Notacanthiformes; family Halosauridae; genus Aldrovandia; species Aldrovandia affinis. Next base: position 2,689,201 of record JAINUG010000141.1, read on the forward strand.
GATGTAGTGCAGCCAGAAGGGGAGGGAGGCGAGGTAGAGCAGGTCGGACACGGTGAGGTTCAGCAGGTAGACGCCCAGCTCGTTCCTCGCCCGCAGCTGCTGCCAGGCGTGGTGCAGCGAGTACACATTGGCGGGCACGCCGATCAGCAGGACCAGAATGTAAACCCACGAGAACAGGTACTGGTGGATCTCGTGATCAATTGTGCAGTTGATGATCTCTGACGTGTTGGTCATGGCGCCTTTTTTTTTTTTTTTTTTTTTTCTCCGTACTTTCTTCAAGGGGAGCTCGCCCCGCCCACTGCCCTCAAACTTGTAAGTATGGCATGACTTGGGGCATCTTGTCAGGGTTCATAGAATCCATTCTGCTGGGGTCTGGAGAAGGCAAAAAAAAAAAAGGGAAAAGTGTTAGAAAGCATACAAAGATGTGTTTATGTTATTTTGTTGTCTTTCTGTCCTGGAATAAATTGCATCTTTTAAAAAAGTATTGCCCTTAATTTAGTTGCATGCTCTTTGTTGCATTGAGGCTCAATCAATCCTATACATCATTGACTAATAATTGTATTTTTAAAATGAATAACTGGTCATTTTGTTTTGTTGCCTAGGTGCGTGCATCTGGGTTTTGAGATAGACTTGGTTTGGTACAATTGTTTTCATTTCATCTCTTTTGTGATTGTTACATGGCATTTTTATGTCTTAAGATTTAGTATTTGTTTGTCTGCAGATTGGATGTTGAATATTTTGTCTCTAAGTGTTGTAACTCAATTCACCTTTTATATCAACACATATGGTGATTTAATTCATAATTGGTATCATAATTGGTATCGGGTGTAATAACTATTATATTAAATCAAATGAATATGTTTTACATGTAGTGAGGGGTTTTAACGCGTAATACCACTTGTGTTCAGTATTGAGAGTGCTGAACCTTCAGTGAATAGACATTTTTATTCATGAGCTGAACTACAAAGCTTTTTTAACATTGAAACATACAATACAATACAATGCAATACAATACAATAATTTAGCAGATGCTTTTATCCAAAGCGACTTACAGGAAGTGCATTCAGCTCAGTTAAACGAACAACCACTTGATGCTACAATGCCAAAGCACATCATTCGTCAAACAAGCCACATAAACAACACAAGTGTTAATTACAAGGAAATTAACAATAAGTGCAACTTTCTTTGTTATTTTTATATAGGGATGAGTGGGTTGAGGGCCGAGGTGCAGTCTAAAGAGGTGTGTTTTCAGCCTGCGGCGGAAGATGGGCAGCGATTCTTTTGCAATGTTACATTTTTACATTTACATTTTTAAGCATTTAGCAGACTTATCCAGAGCGACTTACAAGATGTGCATTAATACATGGTAGGAACAATCATAGTTAGCGCACGAGATCAGTGCAGTAATACAGCAATAGACATCATTGCATCCAGGCAATGCAACTTGCGAAACCATTTTATCAGTTTACAAAAATGTGTCCACAATATTTTTAATACACATTTCTTCCCATATGGACAATTTATTTTAAAACATATATTTTTGTTGAGTTTTTTTAAATTATCAATTTAAAGACATCTTTTTTGAATTGATTTGACGATTTGCTTTGACGTACGGCAGCACTGATGAAATTCTGAAGCAAAGACCATCAGCGAAATGGCCTGACTGTACGATGAGAAGTGGCATGAGAACAAGTGAAATGCGACACGCCTGAAGAGGAAGTCTTGCGGGTAGCAACAGCTTGTGGCTTTGTTTCAAACACCCATATATCACAAACCTTAGCAATAAGCACCAGGCAAACTGACATAGCTTAGATATTGCACCTTTTCCAGGGAGATAGATGTGGTTCTGTGTGGCTCAGTTGGTAGAGCATGGCGTTGGCAGCGCTTAGGTTGTGGGTTCAATTCCCACTATGACCACATATACTGGAGAAAAGAAGAAGAAAAAAGTATGCACTCACTACTGTAAGTCGCTTTGGATGAAAGCGTCTGCTAAATGGAATATATATAGATAAATTATTCTTGTATTGCAAAAGCTTTCAGAACAAATGAGCCTTACATTGTACAGGCAGTATGGCTGCTCATTGCAAGGTTATCACCAAATCAGCTTTCTAGGTTTATTAAGAGGTTTGCAAGGGAGACATCAATTATTCAATCTGGTTATATGGTCACTCCAGTACTGAAGTGAAAACTGCTATGGTTTACTCTGTTTTACTTGCCCTGTTCTTTCTCACGCGATCTACTCTGTGCTAGGAGAGATTTCTGTATTCACAGTCAGATGTACAGGCCAATATCCCTTCCCCCAAAGGCTTGATTTGTTTGCGTTTCCTCCTTAGGCAATGGGCTTAGCGCGAAGTGATCTAGGGTAGCTGCAAAAGGGTGAAAAATAATACCTTCAGTTTCGAGCCAATGGGAAAAGGAAATTAAGTCCTGATGTTTAAACTGCCTCTGTTCTGGAGGGCTCTTCCTCTGTTTATGCGAACGGCGAAGTGAGACGGTGCCCTCTGGCTCATGCTTCAGATCTGGTCACAAACATTTGATTCAAAAGACCCGGTTCAATTTCCAGTGTCCGTCGACCATCACACTAACTGAGAAGAGTTGAAGTAACAATGCTACCAAAGGTGCCTTTATTTTTTCCCTTTTCTCCCCAATTTGGAAAGCCCAATCGAAACTGTCCTTTTGCTGTGATGTCCTCCATTAGGTCAGGAGGGCACACACCAGTACGCCCGTCTTCCACTGCTTCATTTTCACTCCATAGTGCATGAGCTTAGCTGCCTAAGTCAGCACATGCAGACCGCAGGCACCCCAATGACCAGAGGGGTCGCTAGTGAGCGATGAGACTGGCACAACCCTGCAGACTGAAATGATCCCTCCCAGGGTGATGCTATGGCCAAGACAAGTACACAGTAAAACACAGTTTGGTTTAATTGAACTCCAGTATACATGTCCAGCAGGGATCAAATCTGCTCTATAAGAGAATGTACTCTATCAGAGCTGATTTAATACTGAGCTGATTTTTTTTTGTATAAATTTATTTTCTGATTTTTTCCAGTTTTTCTCCCAATTTGGTTGCCAATTAAACCCTCTATTTACTTCAATTCCCCACCCTCACGAGTCCGTCGCCCGTCCTCCGGGAGCGAGACACACATTCCTGGCCGATTGTTCCCGCCTCTTCCGAGACGGGAATTCTTCCAAGGACGCCTTAACCTTCTCCTCGACGGACTCGTGCCGGCTCTCCCTCCCCCCTTCCCTGGAGGCGGACAGCCAAATGCCGCCTCCGATCGGGCTGATGACCAGGGCCGGTCTGGTAGAGACGCGGGTCCAAAGGTACCTTAATATACAGCAGTGGGCCTCAATCCTGCTCCCTGGAGAGTGACCGGTTTCTGTTTTCGCCTTAAAATCAGCAACTAACTCAGACCACAAGAAACCAGGTGAGGTATGTTACCTGTGTAATCAACTGCTTTAATTGATTAATTAAGCACTGAGTGATAGCAAAGACTAGCAGACCGACCCCGTGTGGCTTTCAAGGACCAGGGTTCAGAAGCTACAGGGTAACCAAACTCAGAAAATGTGATGGTCCTCTCTCACCATTAGATGCAGTTTAAACCGATCCCGATGCAAAAGATGAAAAAATTAATGAGACATTACTATGTTTAAATGTGTATCTATCTGCATTTGTCCGGAGTGCAGATTGCCCACTGCAGCTGGGGTTCGAGCTGACCGGGAGTCCCACTCGGGGGGCGAATTGAGTCAATAGTGTATACAACTGGTCACTAAATTGGGAAAACGAAAAATTAAACCAAAAAACCAAAAAAATCTATCCAGGAGATTTGTTTATACAAAATGTAAACATTCTGAGTAATGATTATTTTAAACCCAGCACTGAGTGCTGAGACAAATAATGTATCTATTATGTATTCATAACCTGAAAACACAAAAATTGTGTTTTCAGGATATGATGCCACTTTCTGACTGTGCTTGACTGCATGTTGACACAACAAATTTGTGCTTTACGTGCTTTAATTTGCAAAAAAAGAGCAACTTTTTCCAGTCAGCTCAACCCTTCAAGATGAAAAAAAAGCTGCGGGAACATTGCATTGCCAAATGGGCGGTAGTCACTGCAGGATCACAGTCCTCGTGAGCTCGACTTGCAAAATCCAGAGAGTGAGAGATTTCAGACACACTAGAAGTTTGCAACCTTGCTAACAAGGACTGGCAGGCCTCGCTAGCCTGGCAACACAATTTCAGCCTGCAAGCACAAAATGTAAACAAGTATCAAAGAGAACTCACAACATCTATAATAATAAGAAGAATAGGGCCAAAGTCATGCTGTGTGTGCTAGATTTAAGTAGATAAATGTAAGGATGTGGTCACATGATTAGCCTTTATGACATCACACACAAATGGAATGCAGAGGCGCTTATGGACTTGGTCAGAGCCTGTGTGATCATACATAATCGTCTTCATGCCAATCTGTGTGTAGCTGAAAATAAAGAAAGAAAACAATAAAGAAAGGGGTGTTCTTTGTATTTTTATTTACAGGGTGAAGGGTTAGTGCTCCCCGGCGTCTGTGCAGACTATTCATAACATGGCCCTTAACTATAACGTGCAAAGACTAAACAACACCGCGCAAAAAAAAAAAACACAAAAAAACAGGAACAGAAATGCATGTTCAAAATAATGTGGAATAATCCAGGTTATCCCAAATAAGGATATTCTTGAACGAGAGTGTATCCACACCAGCATAAACCAATCAACCAGCCCCCCAAAGGAGCATTTAAAAAAGGCTATTTACACCTATTACTCTTCCCAGTCAATGCGACAATTGCGACTGCTTTTAATAACGAATGGAACTCAGAGAATGGATCATGGTGGCTCCTATGCCAAATTCTGTGTTCTGTAGGACTCCATACAGTGGCAAACAGATCAGTGTCCATATGCAAATGTGATGTTGTTGGTGTGCTAGTCAATAACAATAAAGAGTTCTAAAGAAAGTATAAACTCACAACCCTTTTCAAGAAACCCATACACCTGAGTCGTTGTCACCCAATTAAAGAGATTATCCTCCCGCATAGCGAGCGCTCGAGCCCAAGTCGAGATCGACAGCACGGTCCAACTATGCAGCCCGCGAGACGGCCATACAAACTAGGTCAACGCTTCGATGGCAATAAGATTCCGGGAACCCATGGCAATCGGAGACTTTGTTGCAGTTTGAATTACGCAAACGCTACAAACAAAGAAGCGATATATTTACAACCTTTCCACGGACTTATGTGATCTCCTGTGTTTTTATCTAAGCTTAGCCTTCTGTGCTGTGCTTCTTCTATGCTGTCTGTCCAGGTGACAGTTCACGCTTTCATTATACAACTCGGGATGGAGGAAGGCCGCTTTATCGATCGGATGAGTAACACGATCTAATGATTAGCGAGGCAGCCCACTCCCTTGACACGAGGGACCTTTGCGACGCAATCACACAGGAAAGCTGCAGCGTGTAGTGTATCAAACGAAGGGGGCAGGACAGAAGGATCGCACTGTCTTCAGGGTCTCCCCGCCAGGGCTTCCAAAATGACGTAGCCTACATTTTACATTTACATTTTAAGCATTTATCAGACGCTCTTATCCAGAGCGACTTACAAGATGTGCATAAATACATGGTAGGAACAATCATAGTTCGCGCAAGAGATCAGTGCAGTAATACAGCGATAGACATCGTTGGAGGCAGCTGCATACCATACCTGTAATACTGGGAAGGAAAGGGTTAGTCTTTTTTTAACGTCTTTTTACGTCTATGGGGGGCGTATTACATATTGGATATAAACACTTTAGAGCTCAAATACATCTCTGACATAATGCGGCCTTAGAGGCCAGGTCACTGTAAACGGATAATTCAAACAAGAGGTCAAATAACAGCTCATTACACTTTGGGAACGGCAATTTTGGTTGACTCTGCACACACATAGGGTGGGGATGTGGCTAAAACAAAGCGTGGGTAAGCCTTCCACTGGGAAAACCTAGTCAACATGTGTAGAGTGGCATTCTGCTACTTCTGGTTCTGGTGGAGTGGGTTATTCACAGGAATCAAAATGTTAAACCATTAAACATGTAAATGTTTAAACCATAGACATTTAGGCAGGTAGGAGTTAAAACATGCATAAGGTTCAACATATTCTCGAATGGAAAGTATTCTTTCTTGGTTCCTGTGCAGATAGTGAATGTCATTCACTATCTGTCGACGGGGCGGGGGGTGCTGCGCGAAAAGAAGCTGAGACCAGTTCGTTTATATGCGCGAAAAATTTATTGCGCCCCTCGGAACACCCGGTCCGTGGTATAATATATATAAAATGATTCTACCGGCCCTACCGAGGCCCTACCGGCCCAAAACTAGACCGGCCCACCGGCCGGTAGACTATATAGCCAGTCCAGCCCTGATTGTATTGTTTGTACTATAATTTCGCCCTCTGTACGACAAATAATTCCAAAACAGCCCAAATGTACTATAAATTCGAACTTGTGTTACAATTAGCCAGGACTGCGCTCTCGTGGTTGCTTGGCGCTGATTGGAAGTATGTGGTGTTACTGGTGCAGGATCAGTTTAGCTGCCTACATTGTTAACCCTCTAATGGTCTGCTCAACCATTTGGTAGAGAACATTGTGACTTTTGCCATTGCTTTTTTTCTAGGTGAGACTATTAAATTGTTATGATTCTATTAGATTTGAGGAAACTGACAGACCCCAGTCTGAACTACAGTATGAGTCTCATGCAACCAGACTAATGTACATGGAGTAGGATCCGATTCACTAGCTCCCTGATTACAGTTAGCCTATTTAAAGCTCCCAGTTAGTGCAGAAAGCAATGGTGCGACATTTAAAGCATATCCTAATCAATAATGTGTTAATTATATATATATTTTCAAATTACTGAAAATGACCCATACGAAAAAGCAGTGTTGGGGAGTAGCGGAATTACAGGTAGCGTAACTACTAATTTAACTACATTTTCCAGTAACGTGTGGTAGTTTAATTGCTTCCAAAATCTATTAGCTTTCAAGTAGGTAAATTATTTTGTGTGACAAAAGTTACAAGTTACATCTCCCCAGCAGCAGTATTATTAATATATTGATTCATTTTTTATTTTTTTACAATAAATATAAAATGTCATGTGACGGTTTCAACGCAGCTGTTTCATTTTGTTTGATGAGAACGTGCGGCGGTACTCTTGGCTAATCATGGACGAGGTGGTGGAACCACCATGGCCATAGCTGTCGCCATACATTAAACTAATAAAAGAAAATGAGAAAGTGTACACTTTTAAGTGCATTCTGTGCCAACCAAAGCAGAAGTTGCTCAACGCATGGAAGACATCAAGCTTGAACTTGAGAACACATATTCAGGTGAGTGGCTATCTAATTAACATTAGGTTGCTAATTTAGCTGGTGTTTTACCGTGCAACTCTGGCCAACTACGTTAGCGAAAGGGATGGCTAAATTGAATGTTGGGATGAATGAACTTGGGTTTCGGGATTTCTGTCCTCAAAACAGAGTTTGTGGCTTTGGTTCATTCATTAAACATCAACGAGCTATTCTCAACGAGCAAACTTCCTAGCACGGCTGCCAAGCGCCAACTTTGAGCACTCGTTTAGATTCCGTCTGTATGCAGTGGGGCCGGTGCTATTTCCTCTTGGTGAGGCGCACATACAAATTACATTTTCCTATTATGTGACAGCTAGGTAGTTTAGTTAGTTTAGTCTCCACTCACTCGCCAAGCTCAAGCAGTCACTTCGTTCCATTGGAATGAATGGAGATCAAAGCATTTTCCTCTGCCATGCTTCTCAGGTTCATAGATATGAAACGTAAATATGCACGGCCGCCATATTGGCGCGGGCAAGATCCGCGTCTAAACAAACGCATGTGTATTGAGAGATGCAGACTTGATAAAACCTGATAAAAATCTACTGTAGGTCGCTTAATTCTGAACCAATTTTCGTGAAATTTGGCTTATTATAAATGTGAGAAATTGTGATTTCCAAATTCCACAATTGCTTCCTCAACGATTTCCCGCAGAACCTGGCTCTGAACACGATACGAAGAGGAATTCGCCTATGCAAAATGCCACAAAGTTGTGCAGCATTTGGCTGTACAAATAGGAGGAACCATGGAAGCAATGCTTGTGGGGTAACTTTTACAGGGAAGTGGCTATTTCACTGTCACTTAAATCTGACGTTTAATAACCGACAGACATCGCTATGATGATAACAACGGTTGGCTAGTTACCACACTGATTGACAAAACGTATGAATGAGAGACGGGCTCAATTGTCTCATTAGAGGTGAAATGAACTGACTCACTTTTTAATTCACTTAAACGGTATAAATGATAATTATCATTATGATAAATTGAATGACATATGAAACAGAGCAGGCAGCTAATCTCACTCTGGGTAGAAGCTGGGTATTATATGACATGAAAGTTGACTTTTAATTTTTTAATTTATTTTACAAGTTTTAATTGACCCTTCGCTAAACCACGCCCCAAAACGCAAACTGGCCAATCACAGCGCCGTGTTTTACATACTCCGACAGAGAGTCCGGCAGTCTTTTGCTGCCCTCCATTGACTTTCACGCAAAAATTAGAATTTTTCTTCATTTTCGAGCTGGTTTTGCGGATTTTTAGCAAATTATGGTTAAACGTTGTGCCTGAGGCACGTGTAACAGTGACACTGGTTACCCAGAGAGGTTTGAAGGAGATATATGTTTTTTTCCCTTTACAAAACCTAAATCAAATCCTGAAAAGTGTAGACTGTGTATAAAGCTATGTGGACGTCCTCATACCCAGTTGAACACCTCCAAGATCAACAAGCACAGCTTTGTCTGCTCCAAGGTCAGTAATTACTCTTATCAACCGTAAAATAATGTTATGCTGTTGTTATCAGATGTTAGCTGGTTAACCTAAATTATCGTAAGGTTCGTAGCTATCCGTGGCGCTAGCAAGCTTAGCCAGCGACGCTAGATTGGTTACGGTCTGGATATACAGCTCCGGGTTGCAACGTTGGTAAAGTTAGACTAAATGTTAGCTTTGTTATTCGTGATCCAGCCAGCTTGCTAACGTTAAGATGTTACTATCATTACTATTTCAGCACTTTGTCAATGGGCGCAGAAACCTGTGGAGCTAACCAGAGTAATGTCGTTACAGCACAGGCTACTAATGTTACGTCAGTTAGCTAATGCTAGCTAACTTACTACTGAATGTAACGTTATATAGGCCTACTGCTTTTGCTTTTTAATGATTGTAATAGTGAATAAAGAGAATAAAGACCTACCCAGCTTTACAGGAACAGTGTTGCTCCTTAATGTCGTTGTCCTCTGTCTCAATCGCCAGGTGATTCACTTTTACTTTGTGATCTGTAGGCTATCCCTTCTATCCTAATTTTTTTTGCGTAATTTTTTTGCAGAGTAATTGTGATATCCTGGATATAACCTTCGAAAGCATACTGTAGGCTCTTCTGTCTGGTTCTATCAGAAATCTCTTTGGATAAAATAAAAATTGGATAAAATTTCTCCAGGGAGAGCAGTTAGCGACAGCGGTAGCGCCATGCTGGCTCCGAAAGCTTGACGGACTTAGCAACAATAACTAAGGGGGGCGTGGTTTAGCGAAGGGTCAATTGTGTGCAATATTATAAAGACATACTTACCCTTAATTTGCATTGACAGATCAGAGTTGCCTGAGCTCTGGATAAGAGCGTCTGCTAAATGCTTAAAATGTAAATGTAAATGCAATGGCCATTTATGTACACAGTATCTTTTCCATAAATTAACTTCAATGTAGTTAGTTACTTTTTAAAAGTAGTTTAGTGTAGCTAACTACTTTTCTCACCATGGTAGCTTTGCTGTAGCTTAACTACTTCCAGTGTAGAGTCATTGGTAACATAGTTAACTACATTTTCAGAGTAACTTCCCCAATACTAAAAAAACGTTTCAGTTAAGTTGAGCACATTTGTGTTTAACTGGCGGGAAGTTGATAACTGTAGGCTGCACACATGCATGCATCATATGGATTCATTTTGCCGGGTTACAAAATGAAGCCAGTGCACAGACTTTTTTGGCGGGGAAACATACATCACATTTTTGGGGAGCTATACGATAATTTTCTTTAAAAACGATCATTTCGAGGTCTTGATATGCGATATCACCATTCTCATCTGGCAACGCTGCTCATAGCTGTAGTTGCATGATCGTCCATTTGCCCAAAGTTCACCTTGCTTTAGCGCTTGCCGTTAAGTTTAGCAATCACTGTCAACTGAAATGCTTTTCTAGTTGAGGCCAACTGAAATAAATGTAAAGACATGTCCCTTGTCTGCATTGACAGGGGAGGAGGGGGAACTGCATTTTCAATATAATGATGCCAAAGAAAACATCCCGGGGTCGGGGATGAAATATATCAAAAATGAAAGAAATGATCGGGCTAATAAAATAATTAAGATCTGAAGTTGGCATGAAATCCCGAAACAGATTGGCCCTTGTTGTGCAATCCTGTACTATGGATAACATGCGTGTGTGAGACGTGTTCTGAGCTAGTATAGCTAAACAAGCTAGCTTTTCAAACTGGCTTTGATAGCAGGTGACATTTGCTACAGTTGCCGTAGCTACTTCAAAACGTTGGTAAAAAATGTAACGCTAATTTTGAAAGGCAATCCTACCCAAATGTGTGCGCACATTAAGCCTTAGCCATCTGGCACTAGTGTCATTTTAATCGTAGTTATCAATAGCTGCACTGCAAATTTAGCATTTCCTGTCCAGGAATGCAGCAGCATAGCCATAGACATCATTTGCTTTGAGCTTTGGTAGTTTCCGAGTATCAAACAGTCATTTTCTCCTGCAGGTTATCTATCAGGCATCAAACAACTGGAGACAACTAGATGTGGCTGGATTTTATGACTAAAACTAAAATGTGTTTTAGTCAAAAGATGAAGACTATGACTAAATCTAAAAGTGGTGGGAATTAACACTGGTTACCATCCTTAGTCTTTTCTCACTGGCCAGAATGCTCTGGCCTCTACTTAAACTGGACTGCCTCCTTTTGATTGGGTCAGAGTTTTAACAAAAAGCAAGAGCCTCATGCAATATCCCTGACAGCCCAGTTAGTAGGCGTGGATAAGAGTGTCTGCGAAATATATATATTTTTTTTTTTAAATGCATAAATTGAAATGTAAATGGCCTTTAAGGAACGTTAATATACACTGCCTGGCCAAAAAAAAAGTCACCACCTGGATTTAACTAAGCAAATAGGTAAGAGCCTTCCATTGGATAATTACTGCAGTGATTAATATGTTTTTAGCTGGCAACAAGTTATTTAACCCTAACTGATGCAGTGAGGGTGGCACAGTGGTGCAGTGGATAGCACTGTCGCCTCACAGCAAGAAGGTCTCGGGTCGAATCCAGGCCGGGGGCATTTCTGTGTGGAGTTTGCATGTTCTCCCCGTGTCCGCGTGGGTTTCCTCCGTGTACTCCGTTTTCCTCCCACAGTCCAAAGACATGCACGTTAGCCTAATTGGAGTCTAAATTGCCCGTAGGTATGAGTGTGTGAGTGAATGGTGTGTGTGCCCTGCGATGGATTGGCGACCTGTCCAGGGTTTATTCCTGCCTCTCGCCCCTATGCATGCTGGGATAGGCTCCAGCCCCCCCGTGACCCTGACCAGGAATAAGCGGCTTAGACAATGAGATGAGATGAGATGATGCAGTGAGTAGCTTCTCATTTCTTAAACAACCATGTCGGAAGACATATCCTGTGGTCGTGGAAAAGATGTTAATCTGTTTCAGAAGGTTCAAATTATTGGCCTGCATCAAGCAAAGAAAACAACTAAGGAGATTGCTGAAACTACTAAAATTGGGTTAAGAACTGTCCAACGCATTATTAAAACCTGGAAGGATAGTGGTGAACCATCATCTTCGAGGAAGAAATGTGGTTGGAAATAAATCTTGAATGATCGTGATTGGCGATCACTTAAACGTTTGGTGAAATCATATCGTAAAAAATCAACAGTAGAACTCACGGCTATGTTTAATAGTGAAAGTAAGAGCATTTCCACACGCACAATGCGAAGGGAACTCAAGGGATTGGGACTAAACAGCTGTGTAGCCTTAAGAAAACCACTTGTCAGTGAGGCTAATCGGAAAAAAATACTTCAATTTGCTAGGGAGCATAAAGATTGGACTCTGGAGCAATGGAAGAAGGTCATGTGGTCTGATGCGTCCAGATTTACCCTGTTCCAGAGTGATGGGCGCATCAGGGTAAGAAGAGAGGCGGATGAAGTGATGCACCCATCATGCCTAGTGCCTACCGTACAAGCCTGTGGGGGCAGTGTTATGATCTGGGGTTGCTGTAGTTGGTCAGGTCTAGGTTCAGCAACGTTATGTGCCCAAAGAATGAGGTCAGCTGACTACCTGAATATACTAAATGACCAGGTTTTTCTATCAATGGATTTTTTTCTTCCCTGATGGCACGGGCATATTCCAAGGTGACAATGCCACGATTCTTCGGCCTCAAATTGTGAGAGAGTGGTTCAGAGAGCATAAGACATCATTTTCACACATGGATTGGCCACCACAGAGTCCAGACCTTAACCCCATTGAGAATCTTTGGGATGTACTGGAGAAGACTTTGCGCAGCGGTCCGACTCATCTTCTCATCAAAGATCTTGGCGAAACATTTATGCAAAAATGAATGGACGGAAATAAATGTTGTGACATTGCAGAAGCTTATCGAAACGATGCCATGGCGAATGCGTGCCGTAATCAAAGCTAAAGGCGGACCAACAAAATATTAGTGTGACCTTTTTTTTGGACGGGCAGTGTATATCTATTTTGGTAAGACATGGTCATTTGATTAATGAATATTGCAATATTGGGATGGCAGGTATGAAATTCGCCGAGCTTACAGGGTTTACAGGGGAGTACCCCACGCATTTCCAACACAGAGAGTTTGGCCATTTTCAGGCTTTTCCACAGAAACGACCATAATAGCTCTCATTGAGTCCCCTAAAATACATTAAATGTTTTAAGCGAATTCATTTTTTTCTTTCTCACAAATAACTGAATTTTCAGCAAATTGACATCCTGTATGAAAAAAAAATACGCCAATAACTAATTAAAAATTTCTTGGGACGCGTGCCAAAATGAATTTGATGGCTGAGAATAAAACATTTGGCCAAATGGCTGTACTTTGGTCCAGATACCAATGCAGGGGTGGACAATCCTGGCCCCAAAGGACAACAGGCTTCTTGTTGTTGCTCAGCACTATATATATATATATATATATATATATAATGTGCCATTTAGCAGACGTTTTATGCATGTATTTTTCAGTATATGTGGTCCCAGTGGAAATTGAACCCACAACCTAAGCGTTGTCAGCACCATGCTCTACCTACTGAGCCACACAGGACCACTTGATGAATTAATGCTGTTGATTACATAGTTAACTCACCTCACCTGTTTTCTTGGGTGTTACAGATGTTAAGGAGAAAACAAAACACCAGCAGACCCTGTGGCTCGCCAAGACCAGCGTTTGGGACCATTCTGTCAAATAAGGCTACTTTAATACCCCTGCACAAATGCTTACCATCTGGGACAGTGCTAGATGGGTTTTCATAACATATAAATCGATAACTCAGACCTGGGTATTTTCTGAGGGTCAAATGATCATCTTTTTAAACTTGCCTTCCTTATGTGTTATTTTAAAAACATGTTTTAATGTCTTAAACATTATTTAATGTGTATTTATTTTTTAAATATATAATCTGGAAAGTGCCTTGAGCACCTGTATGAGAATCAGTGTGTAAGGTTTATTATTATTCATATTGGTATTAGTCTATATCTTAAGTAATTTGTTTTTGGTCAGTTTGGTTTGACAAAAGGTCAGTGTGATAAAAATCATGTCAGGAGTTTGTATACTTTACTTTACGGACCGAGAGACACTCCCTGACAATGTTTAATATACTGTACGGTACTGAATGGGTACTGATCCAGTATTTTGGCAAAATTAATCAATTAAGAGAAATAGGCTTCAGGAGAATAATCAATCACCCGTATTCAAATTTACTGCGTAGAACACGTGCAAATTAGTGGTATTGAACAATGATGGTTGGTGAGGTTGCACTCAAAAGTACACATTACGAGTTTGTCCATGATATAAATAGGTTTGTTTTTTTATCACGCACGGGGACAGTTATGAAGTCAATAGATATATCCAAATAAAGAGAGCTAAAAAAATGTTTTTACGATGAGCCAAAACGTGCTCTTACTAAATACCCTAACTGAAACAAAAACAGTTGGGTTCCCCCCCACGACGTATTTAGGAAATCCCTATTAAACATACATGTCCCTGCAGCAATGGGATGCGCAAACTGACAGTTTATATCCACTTCTGTGTACCACTCATTGGAACTTGGGTTTCTGTGATTCACAGCCACGGTGCTCCATTTCGAGGTCAACAATCGCTAGAGGCAATTGGTGGTACTCAGTCTGTGTCAGTTACATCAAAAGTGATCTACACTGCTCCGCACTTCCACCAACTGACCTCAACCGGTGATGCGGACTGCCGTGATCCCTGTCCACAGCTGAGCGCTATGAAGGAAGAACCAACCGAATTATGTTATGTAACTATATTGGGGGATTCGGAAATTCTTCACTGTATTGTACCTTTTTTTAACGAGCTATTCTTTCACTTTTCGTTAGGCGGCACGCACACAGTCGGGTGGCGAAGTCTGACCGCACTAATAATAATAAAAAAGATATGCCATTTAGCAGACACTTTTATCCAAAGCGACTTACAGTAGTGAATGCGTACATTTTCAGTATATGTGGCCCCAGTGGGGATTGAACCCACAACCTAAGCGTTGCCAACGCCACGCTCTACCAACTGAGCCACAGAGAACCACTAATGAACCAATATGAAAACAGCCAAGCAGCCCTCGCGCCTTCGGGGGCACGTGCGGTAAACGAGTTTTACTTAAACACAATCTCTGCCTACTCCGCCACATAATCTATAACCGGTGCGAAATTAAACGAAGCAGAACAACACTAAACAATAAAAACAAGCAGCCCGCGTCTGTCCTGGTCGAGACAGATTGGAACCAGTTCTAAATAGATAGCCGACCCAAATGAGAGTAAAACCAATTTAACGATCGCCGTTTCGGAGCGCAGTTGCCCTTAACGGGAACGCGATTATAAACGCGCCGTTACATCCGGATGAGGAAAACAATTTTCTCTGCAGGTCACTTCTAACCCAAGTTATCTACACCGTGACTGTCAAGCGTAGGAAACGCAATCAATCCGTAGAAATGCGGAGAGAACACACGGAACATATAGCCGCATCACACAAGCACGTGTTGGCCGTAGAGGATGTAAGTAATCGAGAAGGTGAGCGGCAAACTTCACGTTTTTGTCAATCCCTACCTTTATCCACCTCCCGGGCACAGCGCTTCGGTCCAACAGTCGGCTATTATTCGATGTCAGTATCCGACCGCCAAGCAGTTGTTCTCTCCACTCACCAGGAAGCGCAGAGGCGATGAGCGAAGGAGTACCCAGTTTACATTTCAGATCCTGTAGCGAGGGGGTGGCTTCATTTCAAAGTTGCAGTTTTTTGTATTTGGGCTCGACGCCTGAACTGTCATCGAGTTCCAAGAGATGCGTCAAGGTAAACCGCTAATGTCGTCGCACTCGATGAATCCTGCGTGGAACACAGACGCAGCTACAGGATGCGCACCGAACGTTAGATGTCATGGAAGTGCTCAGTGATCGTGTATTCACGGTTTTCAGAACCCAGTTGCGTTACAGGTGTCTGACTGCAAGACGACGACACAGAGGAGCGATTTATACATCTTTATTACAAATGGTTGCAGTAGTTTAAAAAAAAACCCAACTAAAACAAACAAAAAAACAAACCTACAGTTCCCCTTTCTCTAGAAATCAACTAAAACAACGCAGATTCCATTCACGACAAAAAAAAAGGTACAGTAATTTTCCAATTTAAGAGGTTTAGCGGGAACATTATATTCACAGAGAGCATTTAAAAATATTATAGCCTACATAGTGTTAAAAAAATCATTAAAAGCTGATCTCAATAATTTACTCCTGCGAATCATACAGTAGCTCTGCACAGTCAGAAGGCTCCAGGCGTGCCTTTACAAAGTCGGCACGGCAACAGTTAAAACCCACACTGTTGGGGAGTTCCTCTTATTGATCTGGCGTTGACAGTTGCAGGTGTGACCGTCCCCTAATGCAATTTTCTCAGGGCTGTAAACGTCAGAGTGCTGGATGTGTTTTCGTCTTGCGAATATGCTGGGAGAATCTGGTACACCCTTGGGAGATAAATGGCTAATGAAGAGAAGCTGGACAGATCAATACCTTTCGAGCACCTGTTTGCAAATGAACGATTTTGAAGAGCCGCAAACCTCGCTGTTCCCAAGAGGCCAGGGGGAGGGGAGGTCTTTCCCGGATTTCTGTCCGCCGCTTGGTCCGTGACAAACATCGAATCACGTTTTTTTTTTACACAGGGTCTGACCACATAAAGGGGACAACACCATTAATGCTGAAACAGCTGAACACTGGATTCTAGGCCAGGTGGACATAGGTTTGAATGAGTAGAACGCTGCTATTGTACATTCAAGAAGGGTAGCTACTTCACTTAAATGACTAGATAATCTAGACACGGATGTGGAATCATCACCCTGGGTAAATGTTGCATCTACCAAGCAAGTCAATAGTGAAATGCACACTCGTTTGAGTAATGTAATGCAAGAGTGTACTTTGCAGATAAGCCATCACGTACGATGTTACATACGGGAGGCTCCGAATGGCTCAGCTATCGATCACTCCTATGCCGTTCTTAGGTTTATTGGTAAGACCTGCGCAATACACGCGCCAAATTTGAATGTAATCTTGTGGATCGCATTAATAAATAAGTACGTTTTCTTGTTTTGTCTGCTGGGGCCAATGTCGACCATGTTGCAAGTTTTGAAAAAGGAGAGAGAGAGAAAAAAACGACATTAAAAGGACACAGCATAAATACAATGGACAAAGGGGAGGAAAAAACAAATCCACTCAGTGTTCAAACTCAGTTTCTACTTCATGACACACATTAGTGCTGTAAAAATGCAAGGAGAGTTTAAACAGATCCTTCTGCACAACATTCAACACGGCTCGGCATCGACAGGGAGAGAGGGGGGGGGGACGAGGGGGCCAGGGTGCGGGGAGAACTATCTCTTGCCGAGACGGGAAGCCCGGGCGTTCGTTTCGTAAAAGACGGGAACGCGCAGTTCTGTTGACGCCGATCACGGGCTCCCTCAAACCCTGCTCTTGGAACCCCTCCGACGGTTCAGCGACAAGGTCGCCCGTAAAGCGCAGGAAAAGATCGTTCCAGAAAGAGGAGAGCATTTCCAGTAATCCCGAGGAAGAGGTGGCCAATAAAACGGGACGACCACTGTCCTTCGCCTCCCACAACGGAGGCTGTAATTACTGCACAATTACCCTGGGAGTGGCACCTCCTCACTCTCCCCAAACCTTTTGTTTTTCTCATTCAGAATAGAACTTGGCCAGAATAATGGCGCTCAAGGGAAGGAGCGGACAGTCCTAAGTGGAGGCCAGCAGGACAACACCTTCCAGTTTGTTCTCTCTCTCTCTCTCTCTCTCTCCCTCATTCATTTTCAAACCGCTGTGCCCCCAAGTTTGTCCCGTTGCCCGCGTACAAGAGGAGCGAATCGCAGCTCACTCGCAGTGAAGGCCCCCTGAGCACAGTGCTACTGGGTGCTTGGATTAGAGGTGCGTGTGACTGAGTGGTCACGCTTATCTTTAAACCTCACAGGAAGCACTGAAAGTGAGAGACAGGCTGCATCTAAACTAGAGAGTGGCATGTTCCTGCCTTTGGGTACGAGTTCTGTCGGTCTGGGCTCTTTGGGCGTAGCGGCGCGAAGTCAAAAGGCAAACGGAGGTGTTTGATCCAGAGCGCTGTCCTCAGAGCCGGACCCTCTACACGCAGCCGTACTCGTACCACACGGTCTGAGGGTCGTTGTTGGGGTCCGGGGAGGCCGGGGTGCTCTTGGGGTGCTCCTCCGTGCCGCAGTTTCCCGTGCCACCCCCTCCCGCTTCTTGACGAGGGGCGAGTCGGGCTGGGGCCCCTCCTCCGCCGGCTCCTCCTTGTCGTCCTGCCTGAGCGCCGGCACCGCCCGGACGGGCGTCACCATGGCGACCTCGCCGCGGTCCCGGGACGCGCCCGTGCGCCGGCCGCTGTACCGCTCCCTGGGGGGCTGGAGGACAGGGACAGGGAGGAGGAGTGGTGCTGGGGCGGGGGCAGGTGCTCCTCTTTAGACGGGAGGAGGGGCAGGCGGGAGGCCGAATCCCCCAGCTGGTGGGGCAGGGACCCGGCCAGGATGGCGGACTGCGGCCTCTCCCGGGGCACGCCCCCCGGCCTCCTCACCACGCCCGTGTCCCCCGGACCCTGCTCCCCCCGGCCACGCCCCGCCCCGCCACGCCCCGCCCCCCGCCCCCTCCTGCCTGTAGCTGTCGGGCCCGTTGGAGCGCAGCAGGTCGGCCGAGGCCAGGCTGAAGGTTCGGCTCAGGCTGCCCTTCGAGGGCCCCCTGGGGCCCCCCTGCTGGGAGGGAGGGCCTCGGCCCCCACTGCCCGGCCGGCTGGGCAGAGTCTGGGAGTGGCATGGGGCGCGGGGGCCTCGGGCAGACGGACGCTGGGCTTGACGCTCTGGCCCGGTTTGAGGGCCCGGGGGTCCCTGGGGGTGACCTTCACAGTGGGCGTGACGTAGCTGGTGGGTGTCTTGGCCCCGTCCCTCAGAGGGGCGGGCCGTCCGGCGCCGGGCCACTCCCCAACTTTGGTGAAGTAGTCCGTCATCAGGTCCTCACAGCTGCTGGTCTGCACCTGGGAGGAGGGGAGGAGGGGCAGGGTCACATGGTTAGACACAGGACCACTAAGCAGCCTTAACATAAATCACACTGCCATGGAACACACTCTGGATTACAGGGCACGGACTCGTGCCGGCTCACCCTCCCCCCCCTCCCCCGGAGGCTGACAGCCAAACGCCGCCTCCGATCGGGGCCGATGACCAGGGCCGGCCTGGTAGAGACGCGGGTTTCGAACCGCGTCCCTGACAGGCAGCGCACACACCACACCACACCAGGCCAGCTTGTATTAGAACATAAGAACAAGAATACATAATGATGAGAACGGGTGCATTCATGTCCTAATCTAAAGAGTATCTAGTACTACATCTAGCCCTTGAATAGCCCAGGCGTTTCTGCCTCTACTACCCGACCCCTGTTCCAGGCATTGTCATTTGAAATGGGGTGGCAGTTTGTTCTGAGGGACCCGCTACACAGAGACGAAGGAGCAGGGGGTTACACAAAGCAACCCAACTTCTCGCTGTTAGCCTCGTCCAGTGTTCCGTTTAAACTCGTTAGACTGGATTACAGGATATGCCATGGCAACCCTCCTCTTGAATCGGGGGCCAGTTTGTGTTGAGTGACCGCTGTGCTGCGCATGGCAGACTGAAAATATCATTGTGATGGAGGCCCGGTGGCGTAACGGTAAAGACACTCGCCGGGAGTGCAAGTTGCCCACTGCGGCCGGGGTTTAGATCGCAGGCTGCGCCAGCCCTGGATCTGGCCAGGAGGCTGCATGCAAAGTGGCTCTGCGCGTATCAGAGTTACAGTCGATAGCTTGGCGAGTTCTGTCTTGGAGGAGGCGCCTTTGTCACTGCCAGTTCCCAGGGTTGCAGTAACGAGTTCGTAGTACAAGAGAAGGGATAGCTGAATTAGAAATAGGGTACAATTGGCTACCAAATTGGGAGAAAAATTGGGAAAAATCTGAAAAAAAAAAAAAAAATATATATATATATATTTATCACTGTGATGCCTGCTAAGTAGAAATGAAAGGATCACGTAGGCTTTTAAAAAAGGAACCTAAAGGAGCATTTGAAGTGTACAGTTGTAATCGACCGTATAAACATACTGGATTGCAGGGCGTGCTGTATCAGCGGGAATCATCTTGAATTGGGCGGCAGATTGTTTTGAGGGACCAGTGCACGCAGAAGACACTGTTAGAGAGCTGCGGAGGGAAATGAAACCATTCACCCCCTGCGAGGCGAGGCGAGGCGAGGCGAGGCGGGAGGCAGCGCTGATGGTGATGAGCGATAGACGAGCGATAGCCTGTGCAGGCCCTCAGGGAGCCCCGCCTCACAAACGAACATTCACCACTGAAAAATGTGTCTGGGGCTTTGGGTGACTAGGTGAGACCTGATTATCTCAATAAGCCTTAGATTAAGACACTCTTACACTTTTAGGCAAAGGGGAGGGAAAAAACAAGCAGATCAAATGTCTTAAGTTCAACGCATTTGCCAAGTAAAAAAATAAATAATATTCGTATTGAATTTTCCCATCACGCCCCCACCGTTGCCAAAAAGCTCCAGCAAAACGCATCTTATGTGAAGCACATAGCTCTGTGTTCAAAAATAGCCCCTCTGGATATAACTTATTGACTTTAAAGTCTTGGGGGTTTCTCTAGGGGGGTTAATCTAGGGACTTTTAGGCATGAAAGGCCTTTCCCTTTGAAGTGCTGGGGCTCGACTGAACGTGAAAACACGGGCACAGAAATATTTGCGGGAGAGAGACGCAAAGCTGCCCATCATCGGCGCGTTGAGCACCACGCTGCACATTCCTCGAACGCGCCTCTTTGAAGTTCCTACGTTCAGTGCAACGGTTTCACCATCAGAACTACGCTCTATCCAATAAGGCTGTGTCGGGAGGATAAGGCCGTTCTGACTGCGCAGGTTATTCTCAAAGCTCTCGGCTCTAATGCTGCGCTCCCTCAAAGCCCGGGAGGGCAAAGAGAGCGGAGCGTGATTTAAATCCCTCGCCGGTTGGCAGCGCTGGGCGTGATTCATTTTTCCCACCGGACTACATTTTCCCCTGAAGCTCATCCCTCAGGAATGCCAGGGAGGTACCGGCGTGCCCGGATTCCGAGACGGTGCTGCCCGTTGAGGAGGTCATCCGTGTCAGCGCTCATGTTTTCCCAATAAATAATAAATGAGGACAGACACATATTGCACAAGCTGTGTGCTCTGTTGCCATGGTGAACAGAATGTGTGGAGGAGGTGCCCCCTCTCGGGACGCCGAGGGGAAAGGGGGGGGCGGGAGGGTCTCCTTTCTGGATTGGCTGCGCTTCTTTTCGACGGGCCAAGGGTTGGACAGCGAGGGTCCCTGGGGTGACAGTGTGGGACGGCCGTGATTGTCACACGGTGCGTCACGGCCGGTGGGGGGGGGGCGGGGGCTCGGGCCGCTAGGCCGCCGAATGGATTCGGACCCCGCGGGGCTGGAAACTGCCGAGCGACGGCACGGACACGGCGCGGGACACAGCGATCCTGCAGGAAAGGAAGGAGTTGCCGGGCAACAGCGGAGGTGGTGTAAGACACACTATTGTCTGTGATTGAAAGCGACTTTTTTTTTGTCGTTTAAAAAAACCCAACAACAACAAAACAACTCGTTGTTTCTCCAACTGCTCGCTCTTGGTGGAAGTGAAAATGTCCTTAAAGAGAACAGCACAAGTCGCACGCCCCTGGTTGGCTCTGAGGGTAAAGGGGCCGAACGAGGTTCTACAGCGCTCTGCGGGCGAAGGGTCTGGAAGACTGCAAGCGGACTACATCTACCTGGGACCAACTGGGCCAACAGCCTGGTCATGTGTCGCCTGCCCCATCTCTACTGGCCTTCTTTGTGACCCCTCTTCTCTCATGGTCAGGTGACGGGGCAAGAGCCCTCATTCACACGCATGGTTCAACACCGGTGGAATAAGACTACAGGAGTGTAACCAACTGCGTTAGTGACAAAACTATGAACCCGTGTTGTCCTCTTCCTTCCAGTGCGAAGCTGCATCGGCGATGATGGGGGGGCAGGGGGTGGGGAGTGGCAGTACAAATACATGCTAAAAAACCTCAGTAACATAATTATAAAGGTCAAAATTAATTATAATATCCAATTAATTGGTCATTGACATTTTCAGTTACATGAGTGCAGCACACTACAAGTAGCTTAAAATGATTTTATGCCTGTAATTATACTAATAATAAACTAGTATATTATTATTACTTGTGCATACAGACATGTATGGATGTTCCATAGGCCTCGGGTGGTATAACAGTAATTATCTCTGGCCTATGGAAAGGAAAACATTGAAATGTGAGCTTTTAAGCACTAATAATCTATTAGAGTTCCGTCATCCGAGTTGTTCCATCTGCCGTCCTTCCGAATTTAAGAGATTCCGGTTAGTAACAAGCGGTTCAGGTGACGTTGCTATGCTAGCCCGGAAGGTTCCGTCTATGACCACACCCCCCTTGTGAATATTAACGAGTCAGCAAATCAGAACGCTCAATGGCAGGGAGAAACTTTCAACAACAAGGACACAGCGCTGAATATGTGCATTCTTTTAGTACCCACAACCCCCCAGGAGGTGTGGACTCACGGTAGGGGGCGAGAGGGTGTTGCTCTCATACAGGAACTCTTCCAGGGTGACCATCTCACTGCCGGGGGACGAGGGGCGTCGACGGGCCAGGCGGGGGCCGCTCCTCTGCGGGGGGGTGTCAGCGGGGAGCGGGGAGGAGCGGGACAGCGACGACGGCATCCCGCCAGAGTGGGACACGAGGGCATCGCGGGGACCGAGGCCCAGGGCAAGGGCGTCCAGACGCTCCAGGGAGTCTGTGGGGCGGGAGGAGGAGGAGTGGAGGTGAGGGAGAGTGAAGACAGGGGAGGAGCGCGGAGAGAGGGGGATGACGGAAGAGGAGAGGAAGAACACAAACAGCAGAGGAAGAGAAGACTGGGGTGACTTGGGTTACTTCAAGCTCATGTGATTGATTACTTTACTGGCAATCTAAAACTTGGGAGAATGCTCGGAGGGAATACTCACTTTTAGGAGAATATACTGATTACCAGTAGGAAATGCAGGTGAATATGTTGGTTAATGATCGTTAATGTGGGTGAATAGGCTGGTCAACGGTAGTAAATGTTGATGAATATACTGATTAACGGTAGTAAATGTGGGTGAATATACTGGTTAACTGTAGTAAATGTGGGTGAATATACTGGTTAACAGTAGTTAATGTGTTAACCGCTTTGGTTAACAGCTGCTTTGGAACTACCGGGTTTTTCACTATTTAGAGCGGATCGCGATGCCACTCTTAGTCAGAAAGCCAGAGGCAGAGGAATATGTTTTTATTTTAATCAGCGATGGTGTAGTGATGTGTCTGTTTTGGCCAAAACGTGCTCTCCTGAGCAAGAAAGTTTTATTATCAACTGCAAGCCTTTCTACTCTACCCGTGAATTTGCCTCTATAATACTGGTCGGGGTGTACATTCCCCCTCAGGCCAAAGCTCACTCAGCACAACAGCAGCTGGCAAACCAGATTATGGAGGTTGAACAGAAATACCCTGATTCCCCCGTAATAATTGTAGGAGACTTGTAACCATACCAACCTGAGTGTTGAACTCCCTAAATACAAACAATTGATCAAATGCCCCACCAGAGAAAGAAATACCCTTGACCATTGCTACAGCACCATCAAGGACGCATATCAGGCAAACATCCGTGCCCCACTGGGGAACTCTGGACATTCCCTCATCCACCTCATCCCCTCATACAGGCGAAAGCTTAAAGCTGCCAAGCCTGTGGAAAAATCAGTGAGAACATGGTCCACTGAGGCCATAGAGAATCTGAGGGGCTGCTTGGATTCCACAAATTGGGACATATTCAAAACCAACAACGATAACCTGGATGATTATGCTGATGCAGTCACCTCCTATATCAGCTTTTGCGAGGAGACCTGCATCCCAACAAGGGCTGTCTACAAGTTCACCAACTGCGAACCCTGGTTCTCTGCTGAGCTCGGGAAACTACGCACCAACAAGGAGGAGGCCTACAGGAGCGGAGACCGGGATGCATATAAAAGGGCCAAATATGCACTCAACAAGGCAGTCAAGACTGCCAAACGCCGATATAAAGATAAACTTGAACAGCGTTTCTCAACAAATGACTGCTCTTCCATCTGGAGGGACTCCAGACCATTACAAACTACAAACCAAAACCTGTAAATGCTACTGCCGACTTCCAAACCAGCTTAACACTTTTTATTCAAGATTTGAAAAACAAAAGACTTCTACACCACCCCCCCCCCCAGCCCAGCTATAGCCACTCCATGACACTCTGCCTGCCCCCCTCCCCCGCCCCACACCTCCCAGTCCTTACCTGAACTGCTCCTATGACACCCGCCCCCCCCGCCACCTCCTATCACCATCACCGAACACCAAGTCAGCTGCATTCTCAGGAAACAGAAGACCAGGAAAGCGGCCGGCCCTGACCGTGTCTCACCAGCAACACTCAGGCACTGTGCTGAACAGCTCTCTCCCATCCTCGCTGATCTCTTCAACCAGTCCCTGGTCCAGTGTGCTGTGCCTGCCTGTTTTAAAACCTCCATCATCATTCCAGTCCCCCCAAAAAATCTCCCGCCTGAATGATTAGAGACCGGTTGCCCTAACCTCTGTTATCATGAAGTGCTTTGAGAGACTTATCCTACATCACCTCAAAGCCATGACCTCCAGGACCTCCAGCAGTTTGCATATAGAGCCAACAGGTCTGTAGATGATGCCATTATCTTGGCTCTGCACCACATCCTGCAGCACTTGGACAGCTCTCACACCTATGCCCGCATCCTGTTCGTGGATTTCAGTTTTGTTTTTAATACAATCATCCCTGACCTACTTTCAGATAAACTTTTACTGCTCAATGACCTCAAATGGGACAGAAATATCATTACAATAACCAAGAAGGCCCAGCAGCGCATGCACTTTCTGCGACAGCTTTTCCAATTCTACACAACCATAATTGAATCAGTCATCACATCCTCAATCTCCGTGTGGTTCGGCTCTGCATCATCCCATTCTAAGCAGAAACTACAGCGCATAGTACGGTATGCAGAGAAAATCATTGGCTGCCAGCTCCCCCCCCTCACAGATCTGTACACCTCCAGGATGAGGAAGAGAGCAGGGAAAATCATGGCTGACCCCTCACACCCCGGCCACTCTCTCTTCCAGCGCTTCCCCTCTCAGCGGAGACCGAGAGTGAGAGCCCTAAAGACTAGCACTAACTGCCACCTGAACAACTTCTTTCCCCAAGCCATAATCCTCCTAAACAAAGACCCTTCCTCTATCCCCCCCCTGTTCACTTGCACATGCACACTCTCACTTTAACTGTGCCGTTAACTGTGACTTTTACTCTGCCCATTTGCACACTCTTGCACCATAACTGTGTACATAACCCAGTTATTTGTACTGTATTTGTATATTAGCACTGTACTGTACTGTATTGTATTATATTATATTGTATTGTATTTTTATTACACTATTTTTTTAAACTCTTGTTATTGTATTGGTTTGTATGTTGACACCTTGCACTAAGGCAAATTCCTTGTACATCGTACTTGGTGAATAAATAATTCTGATTCTGGGGGTGAATAGGCTGGTTAACCGTAGTAAATGTGGGTGAATAGGCTGGTTAACCGTAGTAAATGTGGGTTAACAGGCTGGTTAACAGTAGGTTGAACAGGCTAGTAAATGTGGGTATAGGCTGGTTACAGTGAAGTAAATGTGGGTGAACAGGCTGGTTAACAGTAGTAAATGTGGGTGAATAGGCTGGTTAACAGTAGTGAATGTGGGTGAATAGGCTGGTTAACAGTAGTGAATGTGGGTGAACAGGCTGGTTAACAGTAGTGAATGTGGGTGAACAGGCTGGTTAACAGTAGTGAATGTGGGTGAACAGGCTGGTTAACAGTAGTGAATGTGGGTGAACAGGCTGGTTAACAGTAGTGAATGTGGGTGAACAGGCTGGTTAACAGTAGTAAATGTGGGTGAATAGGCTGGTTAACAGTAGTAAAGTAGTGAATGTGGGTTAACAGTAGTGAAGGCTGGTTGAAACAGTAGTGAATGTGGGTGAACAGGCTGGTTAACAGTAGTGAATGTGGGTGAACAGGCTGGTTAACAGTAGTGAATGTGGGTGAACAGGCTGGTTAACAGTAGTGAATGTGGGTGAACAGGCTGGTTAACAGTAGTGAATGTGGGTGAACAGGCTGGTTAACAGTAGTGAATGTGGGTGAACAGGCTGGTTGAACAGGCTGGTTAACAGTAGTGAATGTGGGTGAACAGGCTGGTTAACAGTAGTGAATGTGGGTGAATAGGCTGGTTAACAGTAGTGAATGTGGGTGAACAGGCTGGTTAACAGTAGTGAATGTGGGTGAACAGGCTGGTTAACAGTAGTGAATGTGGGTGAATAGGCTGGTTAACAGTAGTGAATGTGGGTGAATAGGCTGGTTAACAGTAGTGAATGTGGGTGAATAGGCTGGTTAACAGTAGTAAATGTGGGTGAATAGGCTGGTTAACAGTAGTGAACAGGCTGGTTAACAGTAGTGAATGTGGGTGTAGGCTGGTTAAAGTAGTGAATGTGTGTGAATAGGCTGGTTAACAGTAGTAAATGTGGGTGAACAGGTTGGTTAACAGTAGTAAACATGGGTGAACAGGCTGGTTAACAGTAGTGAATGTGGGTGAACAGGTTGGTTAACAGTAGTAAACATGGGTGAACAGGCTGGTTAACAGTAGTGAATGTGGGTGAATACCTTTGGAGTGGACAGGAGAGTCGCTACTGGAGGCACTGCGGCTGAACTCGGCTGAGCTGAGCCGGTGACCTGGGGAGAGGGACAGAGGGGGTCACTCCAGTTTTCAGTGTTTGCATTTGTAATAACTCTGCTGTTTGTTCCGTCAGGCAGGAGCCACAGCGGAACAGCTCCATCAATCCAGCGGAGCACGTACCAGCGTTTCCATGGACACCGCTCCCAAATGTGGTATCGGGGGAGTGCAGCCGCAAATCCTCCTCTGAACTCAATCCTGCGGAGACATGACATTCGTTTAAAAAAAGAGATCCGAGGAGAATTCAGGACACACGTCTGTCACTTCCTGTACACACATCGGCAGGATCTTTAAGCTTTCGTTCTGACCGTGTTCAGAAGCACGGCGCTGCGGTTTGCTAGAAACGGCACCACTGGAGTAGCGATCCTGTTTCAAACTCTATTCAAAACTACTGCGTATTACTGTAGCCACAACCAAAGGGCAAATAAACAGCTTTCACATATAGCAGTAATTCAATATTTTTACATGCGACGCCCGGTGAGGATGTGCTTACAATTACAACTGGGCGTTCCAAAATTGGGAAACAAGGAAAATGTAACTGCAAAGTTGCCCAAAGGAGAGTTTCTGTTTGTGTATTAATAATAGTAATAACAATAATAATAATAACAACAACAATAATGAAATGCCAAACAGTAAAAGGTTTGGTCACAATCATTCAATCCCAAGGCACACAGCTTATAATGATGACGTCCCTGAGGAGTTATTTAACCTTATCGAGTTATAAACTACAGACGGTTTGATTTGCAGTCACAGCAGAGGGACAAATACAAATACCTGCTCAAGACATTTCAGTGTTAAAATGTTCACGCTGTAGTGAGCAATTTCTAAAAGGTCCTGTACATGTATTTTATGGCTTACACCTGCAGTGATGGTATTGTGCATATGTGCGTACACAAACGGCATCATACTTGAGCTCTTGTATTACATGTGGATAAGTTCATATCGATTAGTCTGGGTAAACAGACGATGTAAAATAAACACGGAAGAGACGCGCAAACAACCCGAACTGTCCCGAGAGAGTGCTGTCACGATGAAGGGAAGTCACCGCCCACGCACACACGCATGCACACAAACACACACACACGCACACACACACAGGGTGCCAACAGTGGCTATTGGGCCTAGCAGAGGGTTTTTTCCAAAACAAGGACCGAACACAGGATATCCAGACAGATATAGTAAGCATAGTAAGCACTGGGAGTTTCCAGCACTGTATTGCACTAAGAATATTCATGAAAAGGCGTGCCCAAGGACAGCATACAATTGCACCAGTATTGGCTTTTGGATACGCCCCTTCATAAATATTCATAAGATTGATCAAATTGGAACGTTTCAGCTTCAACAGCATGGAGTCAGAACATTGAATGTTAAGAACACAGAGCTGGCCATCTGGTTTGTCAACAAAAACTGGTGCCAATGTAGCGGATGGGCTCTGGTACGTGAGCGCCCGCTGCAGACCGTGACGTGGATAAGAGTGTGATTAGCTCGGTGAGCTAAATCGCTCTCTTGTCACGTCAAAGATCCTCAGTAGGAAACTCACTGCGGGCAGAACCCAAATCAGTCACAGTGGTGCTGTGACTCAGATCATACAACTGATGGTAATCGGTTGGCCCATGGTTGCTGCCGCAGGAGTTTCGAGGGGGAGAGTGTAGCAGATGGGCTCTGGTACGTGAGCGCCCGCTGCAGAGAGTGACGTGGATAAGAGTGTGATCAGTTCCCGGAGTTAGGGACTTGAGTCTTTAGCTCGGTGAGCTAAATCGCTCTCTTGTCGCGCCCAAAGATCCTCAGTTGGAAACTCGCTGCGGGCAGAACCCAGCTCAGTTACACTGTCCCCCAACAGTAGCAGACACTGAGCAGCGTGCCTGGCTAGGCGTGGCTAGACAGACCCTAGGTATTCGGGGCCCACTCCAGACGCGAAAATATGACCTCTGATGCCATCGGAGATAATGACGAGATTGCTGATACACAGAGCAGAGCAGAGCTAGGCCAGTCCCACCAATCAACAATCAACATCCCTGTCTCCAGGCAACCAGCTGAGGAGCAACACTCTCTATTACAGGCACAACTAGCGTAATAATCGTTACTTTTAAGTAGTCGTTTACACAAAAATCACTGACCGTTTTCAGGGACAAAGCCTACAACAAAACACACCTTTTCCCCTACATTTCATCCGTATTTAATCCAATTATTAACTACTTCATGGATTTGATTCCATCAATGTAAACGTATTTTTGAAGCGGTCTGTACCATATCTTGCTAGCTTTATTTGACATTTTTTATTTAAATGTAAAATTGTATTTAGAATAGATTGCAGCCTCGGCTTGGCAACTCAATGGAGTGCGGCATGCAGTTTTAAAGCAATAGAAAGCTCTTCTCCAAGCTCTTCAAAGTAGCCCTTTGCCACCGAGCAACACAAAAACTTGCTTCCACTGCAACCCAGTGTCTGCATTTTCTCCTCTCGGAAACAACGGATTCCCTTTTCTCTCCCCAATTCGGGAAGAGGGATTGTGACTCCCCACGACGGGAGCGCCACGGCTGGGACGTGTGCGCTCCTCCACTCGCCCGCGGGCCAGTGATCATTTTGCACTGTCACCGTTACAGCTGTCAGTGACACAGCACCACGGCAGAGCTAGCACTGACGCAGGCAGTGTGGTATAATGGTTAGGGAGCTGGGCTTGTAACATTAAGGTTGCTGGTTCAATTCCCAGGTGGGACACTGCTGTTGTACCCTTGAGCAAGGTACTTAACCTGAATTGCTTCAGTTAATATCCAGCTGTATAAATGGATTGTGTGTAAAGAAATGTAAACTGTAAGTCGCTCTGGATAAGAGCGTCTGCTAAATGCCTGTAATGTAATGTAATGACGGGAGGAGAGGCCCATCTCTTGCTGAGATGGGTGCCTGGCGTGCCTTTTGGAGGAGGCTAACGCCGCAGTAACCCGAGGAACCCCTGGCCGAACCCTGGAGGGAAGGAGCACGAGCGTGTGCTGCTACCGTCTACTCCCGGCTACGCTCTGCCAAGGACATTGGGGTCTGTAATCATCGGTGTCTGGGCTGTTCTTGAAAAGGCCAGTAAGATAAACTTTTACCCTTGAGTCTGTGGGCGTGCCTGGGGCCGGCGTTGGGAGTGTGGCCGGGGGTGGGGGTGGAGGTGGCGATGGCGGGGGGTGCGGGGGGCGGGCAGGCCGGGGCCCCCAGCTCCGCGGCCCTCCGCCTGGCCAGCGGGAGCTCCTCGGGGCCGTTGGCGATATCGGCGCTGCTCCCCGGCGTCCGGGTCACGTCCCTTCCCCTGGAGCCGTTGCCGTCGCCGCCGCGGGCTGAAGAGGACAGGAGAGAAGGAGGGGGAGAAGTTATGGCCGTGTACATCCCGAATCGCACGTCCGCTCAGGCGCACACACACACGCAGGAGCTGAGGGGGACGGGACGGGACGGGACGGGACGGGACGCGACGCTGGGAGAGACGCTGCAGGCAGGGGCGGGGGTGTGCGTCGCCGCGGGAGACACAAGCAGGTGTACGAGGTGTCCAAGGTGCACTGCAGGCAGGTATAGGGTTCTGTCGTCGTAACACGGGAGAGACATCGCAAGCAAGCGTACGGGTGTGGGCGTGCCTCATTTGTGGAGCTGAAAGGGTGTGGGGGCGACGGACGACTGAAGGTGTCTCACTGCGGGAGATCTCTCAGTTGGGTTTCACAGGCTAAGCACTTGATCTCGTTCCTCCATGTCCACTTCTCTGTCCAGGAGAGGGGTGCACTGTATCCTAGGAGGGGCGTTGAGATGCAGAGGTCTCTCAGAACCTCCGAGCAGCCTGTTGCGCGCACTTAGCATCCCCATTTGGACAGGAAGTGGGGCTGATTGGGGCCCACCTGCCCCCCACCCCGAGGACAGGGTGTGTGACTTGTTCAGGTAAAGCCTAAGTGGAACCCACAGTGCTGGCACAGGCCATGTGACTGCACACATCTTCACGCTCGCGTTCCCTAAACTACAGCAGGTACGGCAGGTATTACACTGAGGCATGAACACAGGGGCTGGA